>CANXYI011047081.1:0-13410 GCA_948208565.1 Hura crepitans
TTCGACCATCATGGCTTCAAGCCCTTAAAAGCTTATTTCATTCATCTTACATCATATCCAATGTCCATATAAGCATTTAATTTCATTCTTGGACTTACATTACACTTATTATGCATAATGTATAATATGCATACACATATATGCATGTAAGCCATACATAACATATAATCATACATGATTCCCATACATGGTAACCACATTAAACTTGATTAAATGCCATTAATATACATAAACATATACATTTACATATTATATCCCTAATAGGGCGTATACAAATTTAGCATAAATTAGTTCAATTACACTTACTTGTAGAGTTAAAATGCACCCACAAGGACCGTTTAAGCCATGCCTTTCCTTTTATCTTAAGTCCTTTCCATTTTCACAATTGTCCATAATAGGCTCGATATATAAAAATTCTTAGAAAATCAACAAAATCTTCAAACGAAAGGTCAAAAAAATAAAAATTCTCTTGGGCACCTAGGGAACTTGAGAAAATTATCAAAACTAAAAAAAACTTAACCGATCAATTTTGTGACACTATTTATTGAGATTGAAAATCATATTTTTCCTTCATTTTCTATTGAAATTCAGGTTAGAAATGGCATCTAGATGTCATGAAAGTGTGAATTTGTGTCTCAGATGACATGAAAAGAGCTAAAATCAAGCTTGGAGGACCAAAAATGTCTTCTCCCTCTTTGATGGTGGTGTTGACTTCTTAGTCCATGGAATAAAAGAAGTATTCTTCCTTTGACTAAGAATTTGACACGTTTATACTTGTCCTCATTTTTTTCTTTTATTACCTCTTTTTAGTATTTATTACCTTATTTTTGACATTATAGAGACCTATAAAAATCCATAAATCAAACCTCAATAGCCTCTAAAAATATGTGCTTGAAAATCACAAAAAATCGATTAAAAACATAAATTTAAAGGTTACTTGATTTTAGTAAAAATACTTTCCAATCTCCAAATATTCCAATTCTTGTGCAAACAAACTATTTTGAATAATTGAATATCATGTTCTATTAATCCCAAAATTTTTTGAGCAACTTTAGATTATTTTACGATTCAGCTAAAACTAGGTCATTATTCACATAACACTGCCATAAAACTTAACCATCATTTTTAAACATCAAATGACTTCATATTTCACCCAAAATTATGTTATGATTAATACTTCCATTTAGTAAGATTAGTGTGATACGACCTTGGGAAACACTATTCATGTCTTAGGAAGTACTATTCACAACACCCTAATTCTTTAGGCATTACATTTTATCCCCTCATAAAAAAAATTTTGTCCTCAAAATTACCCAGCTCAAACAACTGAGGGAACTACTCCTTCATTTGAGTTTTCATTTCCCATGTAGCCTCTTCCATCCAAAGGTGTCTCTAGAGAACCTTCACCAAAGTTACTACTTATTCTGCAGATTTTTAACCTTTTTATCTAAGATCCTTATAGGTTCTTCTTCATAGGATAGAAATGGACTAATCTATACTTCTTCCACTAATAGAACATGCATAGGATCTAATCTATACCTTCAAAGCATGGACATGTGGAAGACATCATGAATATGCTAAAGTTCAGGAGGCAAAGCTAGTCTATAGGCTACTGGTCTCATATGTTATAACACTTCGTATTGCTTAATAAACCTAGGACTCAAGTTGCCTTTCTTACCAAAACATAAAACCTTTTTCAAAGGTCAAACCTTGAGAAACACTTTGTCTCCCACCTCGTACTAAACATCTTTTCTTTTTAGATTGATATATGACTTTTGTATGTTAGAAGCTACTTTCAACTTACCCTTTATGATTTTTACTTTCTCCTCTACATCTTTGATCAAATATGGTCCTATGAGCTTAGTCTCACTAAGCTCATTCCAGTACAAAAGAGTTTTACACTTCCTTTTATACCACACATGGTAAGGAGCCATACCTAAGCTCACTTGATGGCTATTGTTATAATTAAACTCTACCAATGATAAATAATGATCCTAAATACCCTTGAACTTGATGGCAAAACTCCTTAACATATCCTTAAGCACATGATAATCATGCTTCAACATGAGCATAACATCATACACAACTTAACATTAAATCATTCAAGCATCAAAAGATTACCTAAATGACTCTTTCTAACTATCAATCAGTTTAAGGATAAAATGTTATACTAGAACCCAATTAAGTATCCAAAGCATTATGAAGCTTCTTCAAAAACCTCGATGTAAATCATGTGTCCTAATTAGATATGATTGAAAATGGTACTCCATTCAACCTAATGATCTCATCTATGTATAACTCAGTAAGCATCTCCAAAGAGTAGTCCATCCTCACTAGTATGAAATGAGCAATCTTGGTTAAAAAATTTACCACAACAAAAATTGAATCACATATACCCCTTGTCATAGGCAACCAAACAACAAAATCCATAGTGACCCTATCCCATTTCCATTCTAGAATTGCTATAGGATGAAGTAATGTAAATAGAACCTGATGCTTTGACTTAACTTGTTAACAAGTAAGGCACTTGGTCATAAACTCTAATACATCCTACTTTTTACTAGGTAACCAATATGTCAACTTCAAATCCTGATATATCTTTGTGCTACTAGGATGTATAGCTTAAGGAGCACTATGATCTTCTTGCAAAATCTAATTCTTTAGCTCTTCCACATCTGCAACATAGATTCTATCATGGTAATACAAACAACCATCACTTTTAATCTTATAATCAGTAGGTTTTCCCTCTTGGATAGCACTTATCACACTAATCAACCTATAATCATCTCTATAAAAATCCTTAACTTACTGTAGTAAACTGGGCTTTACTTATACCTCTGCTAACAAAAGCACGATCATCTATAAATTGTAACCTAACATTCAAGGCTCTCATAGCTGCCATGAACTTTTAGCTAAGTCTATAAACCACTACATTGGCCTCTCTAGAGTGATAATCAATAAAAAAGTCATAATCTTTGATCAATTCCATCCATCTCCTCTATCTCAAGTTTAACTCCTTCTGTGTCGAAAGATACTTGAAACTCTTATGGTCAGTGTAAACATAGCACTTCTCTCTATAGAGGTAGTGTCTCTAATTCTTTAGAGAAAACATAATAGCTATAAGAATGAGATCATGAGTAAGGTAGCTCTTCTCATTTGCCTTCAGCTATCTTGAATCATAAGTGACAACCTTACCATCTTGCATCAAAACATAAACTAACTTATTATGAGATGCATCACTATATATAGTGAAGTCTATCCTAGAAACTGGTTGAATAAGAATCATTGCTTCTGTCAACATTATCTTAAGCTTGTCAAAACTCTCTTGAAATCTATCATTCTAGACAAACTTGACATCTTTCCTTAATAGATGAGTCATAGGTGTTGCTATCAAGGAGAAACCCTTGACAAACTGTCTATAATACCCTACCAAACTAAAGAAACTCCTGATCTCTATAGTGTTCCTAGGTAGCTTCCACTCCATGATTGCCTTAATCTTACTAGGATCAATATGAATCCCCTTTACAAAAGCTATGTGCCTAAGAAAAGACACTTCACTAAGCTATAACTCACACTTGCTGAGCTTAGCATAAAGCCTTTTACCTTTAAAAACCTAAAAAATAGTTCTTAAATGTTATTCATAATCCTCTTTACTCATCAAATAAACTAAGATGTCATCAATGAAAACCGCTACAAACTGGTTAAGATATTGTCTAAACACACGGTTCATTAGATCCATAAAAGTTGTAGGAGCATTGGTATGCCTAAATGGCATTATCAAGAACTCATTGTGGCCATATCTCATTCTAAAAGATGTCTTTGGCACATTAGACTCTTTCACTCTCAAATGGTAATAACCATATCTCAAATCAATCTTGGAAAACAGTCTAGCATCTCTAAATTGATTGAAATGGTCAATAATCCATTGCAAAGGATACTTGTTCTTGATGGTCACTTTATTCAACTATTGATAATCCATACACAGTTGAAGAGAACCATTCTTCCCCTTAACAAATAGAAATGGTGCTCCCTAAGGCAACACACTCGATCTTATAAAGGCCTTCTCAAGCAACTCTTAAAGCTAAAGTTTTAACTCTTTTAACTCTACTAGAGCTATTTGATATGAAGCTATCTATATTGAAGCAATGCCAAGTAAAGCCTCAATACTAAACTCAAATTCTTGTTCTGGTGGCAAACTGAGCAACTCTTCTGGAGAAATATCCATGAACTCTGACACTAGTAGTATATGACTATCATCTAGCTCATCTATATGAGTATCATATACATGAGCTAAGAAAGCTTGATAACCCTTTTTCAACATATACCTTGCTATCATAGCTGATATGAAATTAGACAAAAAGCCTATACACTCACCCATAACTATAATTTCAGTCCCATTTTCAATCTTAGGAGATATACTCCTTAACTTGCAATCCACTATTGCCTAATAGTTACGCTACCAATTCATGTCTAATATCAAGTATAACTCATCAAACAGTAACTCGATGAGATTAGGTAAAAACTTATGCCTTTGAACCATCAAAAGACACTATTTGTAAACCTTGTTTACTATGACATGCTAACTAATGGGATTGCTAACCATAATCTCTAGGTTAAGAAACTCATAATCTAACCCTCAATCTTATACTCGTGTTGTGCATATATACAAATGTGTAAACCTTAAATCTATCAAAGCTAATGCAGTTGAGTCAAAGAGAAGAAAAGTACCAGTAATGAAGTTTAGTGAATTAGCCTCCTCCGTAGCTCTAATAGCATACTACATGATAGGAGTTTTTTGCATAGCTCTAGACTTTAATCTCTCCTTCTGAGCTCATTTTGTTCTCTTTGCTTGCTCTCTCATTTGGCCTATGGTGGAAACATGTGTAGATCCTTGTCCGGCATTAGCTCTTTTTGGACAATCTCTACTAAAATGATTTAGTGAGCCACATGAAAAACACACACTTAGGTTCATCTTCTAACACTCTCTTTGGTGTCTCTTATGGCAAGTCCAACACTAAGTTATGTGGCCACTTTTAGCTATAGAAATTGGTGTACTAGTAGCTTGAGATTGTTGTCCAGCCTTGCCCTTGTTACCCTACACTATCTTTCAAGACTGACCCTATTTTTGTGTCTATTATGGTGCCCTAAACTGACTCCCCTTGAATCTCTTATCTGACTTTTGAGTTGCACTAGAAACCCCTTAAATAAAGAATGGCTTCTTCTAATAAATCTCCCTCTTCTCTTTCTATACTCCCTCAATAGATCTGTTGATAGATACTAGCTTTGAGACATTTTTTATCCTCATAGGAACTACCTGTAACTTGATGTCCACATGTAATCCCTTCTCAAATCTCTTGCACTTGTCAACTTTTATAGAAATGGTGTCCTTAGCATACCAGCTCAACATAGCAAAATCCTTCTCATACTCTCTAATAGACTTTTACTCTTTTTATTAAGGTTCATGAACTACTATCTCTTATTATCAACATAATCTTCCGTGATATACTTCTTATGGAACTCTGACAAGAAAAAAATCCTAAGTTTGTTATTCCTCTATCTTATGCTTGGTAAGATATTCCCACCACTTATATGCCTCTTCTTGGAGAAAAGATGTGGCATAAATCACCTTCTCTTTTAAGGTGCATTTCATCTACCACATAATCTTTTCTATTCTATCAAGCCAATGTTCTACTTTCCTAAGCTCTACAATACCATCTCCCTTGAAATCTTTAGCTCCTATCTTTTTAACTCTCTTAAGGTAGGTTTTTTGGAAAGCTAAGGGAACCTCTAGTTATTGTGCTTATGGTTGAGCAATGACTATAACCTGTATCAAAAGCTATATCATCTCTTAGAGAAACACTAGTAGCATTTAAGCTATAAAAGATACCTTTCTCACCATAATACCAAATATAGATACAACCCTATCAATCTATTGTGCCATAGACATGGAAACCTAACCTTTGACTTCCTTATCATGGTGTAGTGCATGATCCTTTATCTTATCTATAGGTAAGAGAACAATTCATAAGCCTTGATATCATAAATTTTGTGATGTATAAACTTAACCTAAAGCACTTATATGTTACCTAGGAATGCCTAAACTGAAGCTCTGATACCACCAAATATGACAACCCTTACTTGATCCAGTTGTCAGACCTAAATGAGGAATGTGTAGACAAATGTGTTACTGAACTCCATAACATCATAACTCTTTTTAAAATGTAATTAAATTGTTATTAACAAAATGATTATTTTATAACAATATAGGTTTTCAAAAATTTTTTAAAAACTAGTTACTTTCACAGTTTGGAAATCCTCATGTTGAAAATCAAGCAGCATAACGACTATACTTGGATTCTATCCCAAACGTTAATAGTAACCTGCCATATAAAAAGCACTTCTATAAATATTTTCTCATCATTCCACATCTCTTGTGATCCTTCTAATTACCCCAAATCAACCAATAAACCTAATATCACAATCACACATCATTTCAATAGCATACAATTACATAGTTCAAAATCATCTTTAAAATAAGTTATAAACTTTTAAAATCCAAAAATTGACATTTAAATCTTACTCGGGCCTATATTTCCAAAAATTGCATCATATGAGTGCTTTTTATTTATGTGTAAAAAATTTAGATATACATATACAAAATATACCAAAGAATCCTCTTTCTCTTGATAACTTGGTGATCTAAGGCTTTTAGCTCAAATTGTCTCCTTAACTATGCATCGTAAAAATAGACAATGCACTAAGCAATAACTTAGTGGTGTAATTGAAATAACTTATGTATTATGCCATAAACATTCTGCCTTATTATATCTATTCATCAACATACCAATAATCACATGTTATGCATAAATCATACTCATAATTTATATACTAAAACATGGCTAGAATCAAAAAGTTACGTATCATGAAATCACATATTAATTATCCATGTCATGTATAATAAAAAACATAATGCATCATGAAATCCATTTTGTCCTTCTTCATTATGAAATCATTTAATTTATTTTTTCCATTAATTTTATGCCATGGGTCATGCCTATAGTAAAAAAAACATAAACACAATGGATAACGAAGTATCAAGTGGACAAATTAGACACTTGAAACCATGTAAGCCCCACACATATCAGACCTGATGGTTAGAATAGCATAGACATGTAGACCATTACGCATCAGGTCTAAAGATTATAACATTAAAATCTAATGATCAACATGTATTAGAGTCGAAGGTTAGAAAAATAAGATCCAAAGATTATCACATTAGACTCAAAGGTCAGGAGATAATAATAACTTGAAGGTTCAAGCATCGCAACCTGAAAGATACGAAGGTACCAAACAACCTTAGCAACTACTATGACTCCTAGCTAACCGGTCAACCTATCCAACTTGATTACTTATTTGCATGGGCTTTTAACAATTTTTTTAACTTCACCATATTAATTATTTTATTGTAGCTTTTAATTAAAATGGTTTAGCCAATTAATGACTAAATCAAGAAAAAGTAATATCATCAATTTACCATATTATTAGACATGATTTACCATACCATGACATGTAAAAAAAATGACAATTCACAATGCCATCTTTTTATGAACTCAAACCTAGTCATCATTATAACATGCAAATGTTTCAACCAAGAGAGCATAAGAAACTTTAGGCATTAACCCGAACATACTCAAAATCGTACACCATTATGACATTTTATAATGCAACATATAAGGCATTAACATAATAATCTTACATTATGCACTTATCCAATACATTTAATTATAAAGAACATAAGGATCCATTCTTGCATTATTAATTTATTAACATTGAGCATCATAATTAATCTTCAACACTTTACCAAACTATGACATCTTATTATTTCACAATATGCTCATAATTAACTCAAATGCATTATGGCCATTAGACTAGACCATTCGACCGAGCCATCATAAATTGCTCAATAATACATGCCTTCTCATTACATGTATCAACAAAATTCCTCATGACCATGGACATGCATATGATCATACACCATCCATGTCATGTTTAATGTAAAGCATAAACATGCATAATTACATTATAAGTTATTACTTCATTCATGTATCATACATTCACTTCTTTATATAACATAGCTCATCTCACATGTATATGATCACATATTCAATCACACACTTGAATCATTCATTACATGTATCATATGACAATACACACATATATATATGCATCTTGGCCATTCAACCATAAGAACCCATTAAATGTTACACACATTTTTATTCACATCACAAGTCATAATACGTGTTTTCATGATTTTTGACATTCATAGCATTATGTACCATTTATCACATGCCTATATAAAGTAACATATATACATATATTGATCAAATGGCTATTTGGCCATATGGCTTTAAGCCTTTAAAAGCTTTATTTCATACATCTTTTGTCATATCCAATGTCCATATAAGCATTTAATTTCATTCTAGGACATACATCATAATTATCATACATATTGCACAACATATATATACATACATGCATGTAAGCCACACACACCATATCATCATACATGATTCCCATACATGTCAACAACATTAAAGGATCTAATGCACTTCCATAATATCAATAAACTTGATTAAATGCCATTAATACACATAAACATATACATTTACATATAAAGTTCATATTAGGGCATATATAAATTTAGCATAAATCAAATTGATTACATTTGTGGAATTAAAAAAAATCCATGAGTATTGCTTAGGCCTTGCCTTTCCCTTTATCCCATGTTGTCTCCATTTTCACAACTATCCAAAATAAGCTAGATATATAATAATTCACAGAAAATCAATCGAAGCATAAAACAAAAATTGAAACATAAAAATGCTCTTAGGCACCTAGAGAACATGGCAAAATTATTAAAACTTGGAAAAACTTTCTCGATCAATTTTGTAACACTATTCACCAAGATTGAAAATTAGTTTTGTCCTTCGATTTCTCTTTAAATTCAAGCTAGAAATGGTGTCTAGAGGTCATGGTGGTATGAATTTAGGTCTTAGATGGCACAAAATGAGCTAAAATTGAGCTCAGATGACCAAAAATGGCTCGTTCCTCTTTAATAATGGCGTCGACTTCTTAGTTTAAGTAAGAAGAGAACTATTCTTCTTTTGAACAAGAATTTGACCTGTTTATACTAGTCCTAATTTTTTTTAGCTTTTATTGCCTCAATTTTGACATTTGAGAGAACTATAAAAATCCATAAGTCAAACATCAATAGCCTCTAAAATTCATGCGCAAAAATTAAGAAAAACATATTAAAAATGTAATTTTTAAGGCTACATGATTTTTGTAAGCATACTTCCCAATCTCTAAAATTTCTAATTTTAGTGCCAACAAACTATTTAGAATATTTGAGTATCAATATGTATTAATCCCAGAATTTTCTAAGCAACTTTTGAATATTTTACGGTTTAGTTAAAACTAGGTCACTATTCATATAGCACTATTGTAAAATTTAATTGTCATTTTTAACCATCAAAATGAATTCATTTTAAATTCAAATTTCACCTAAAATTATGTTATGATTAATACTTCCATTTAATAAGATTAGTGTGACCTAACCTCGAGAAACACTATTGATGTCCTAAGAAGTACTATTCATAAAACCGTAATTTTTTAGGTATTACACGTCACACCATTCAGCCATTAAGTTCTTTCCATTGTTAACTTTTTGTTTCTCCTAATTCTTTTATCCTATTATGTTCCTAGCATACAATTAAAGTCATTTACACATTAATTACCCTTAATCTCTCTAGTAAGCACACACTCACTATAAACCATTTAGTGACTAAGCCCTTATGCACACACCTTATTTTTCATTTAATTATCAACTCATACATATTTACATCAATCCAACTACATCACTCATGTATTTGTTATGCCTAAATATAAACACATATGTATACACCAAGTGTTCTATACACATACATACTGTAATACTCATAACTCAAGGCTTGGTGAACAGTACCATTGAGGCTAAAAAGTGTTCTTGGAGTGCTTGGCCAGCTTCACAAGGCTCAAGGCAATAGTACTGCTCATGAAACTTTAAGGGGCCATAAAATGAAGAAGTTGACTTAATTTAAAGATTTACTAGAACTAATAAATTATTTTAGGTTATAACCTAGTGGGTTGTAGGCTCAGATGGAGTCTGGCCGAGAATGACCCAGGATGTGCCTGAACAGACTTGAAAATGCCATACCCTAAAGGTTAAAAATTCCCCTAAGTCCATTGGTGAAATAATTTTTGAATTTTGAGGTCATTTGCAAAATTTTCTAAATTTTGGGGTTTTGCATGTAAAATGAGGCAATTGGTTAACTGTCATGTCGAAGGAATTTGGCCATAAAATTTTATGAGCCCCTAAATGGCACCAATCAAGGATTTTTAAAATAAATGTAATGATTTTTAGAGGTCTGAGTGATTTTTAAAATTTCCTAAAAGTTTCAACCAAAATTGAGCTTTTTTGGGTTGTTCGGGTGGTATGTAGACCCCACTCGTGCCAGCTCAACCACTATAAAAAGGCCAAGGTGACACAAGAATGGCCACTTGGCCAATTCCACTCACTTTCCACCTTTCTTCTACTTTTCGCCCTTTGCTACAATCGATGCCTCCTTTAGCCAAAGACACCATTTTCATCACCTTCTTCAAGCTTTTTCTTAAGTCCATTACCACTAAAAGTTATATTAACATGTGAGGAATTAATTTGTAAAGGTAATCAAAGTGGCTAGAACTTAAGAAAAATAGAGGAAGCTTAAGGTGTCAACAAAGAGGACTACAAAGGTTAATTTCTTATGTGTAAGTGTTTCAACCCTTTTTATTTTGTTTCCTAAGGGATTTGATGATTCTATGAATAGACATATTATTGGAATTTGATTTGGATGAGTTTGTGATTTTTGGTGATTTTTTGAAGGAGGGATGGCATGTGTGGAAGTTAAGGCATAGGGTAAGGATTTTATGATTTTCTTCAAGCTAGAAGGGTGGATTTCAACTCCTTTGGTAGGGAGGTAAGTAAATCTAATCCATTCAAAGTATGTGAGCTTGAATTTCCATGAATAATACTGAGGAACTTTGTATGGAATTGGTAGATTAGGTGGTTTATATTTGTAATTTGATGGACTAAGTGTATAATTAAGCTAATAGTGTGTGTAATAAATGGTTGGGTGAAAAGATTGCATGGAAGGGTGAGTTCTTCCCTTCATCAAGAGCTTTATGGAGGTAATTATTTATGTGTGTGGCTTGAAATGGTGTATTAGCATGTTAGTTAAGGCATATGGCATGTAATATAGTTAGAAAATATGCACAGATAAGGAGAATTAAGTGTTTATATGTATGTTCCTTAGTAGGCTGAGAGGTTCCTTAATACGTATGGTTTGTGAATGGCATGTGTACATGGCTTATGGAAGGATTTTGGCTTGTTATAGATGGCATGTGAAGTGTGGGTAAAGAACTTAGTGAATTAAGACTCGTATGTATGTGTTGGTAGCATGGCCGAGGAATGTTATAAGCTATATTGGCCTAATTTGTATGATAAAAGCATAACTATATGTTTAAGCATGTTTGTGTAATGTCTAAGTGTGCATAAATATGTTCAATTGAGATAAAAAAGCATGATTAAGGCAAAATAGAACTTGTGGCTGAGAGCTTTATAAGGTAAGTTAATATAAAATTGAGGCATGGTTAATGGTATTTGTATATGTATTGGCATGGCAGTTGTGGACTTTAGTACATATCATGACTTAGGTTGATATACATGGTTAGTGTAACATGAAATGAATACCATATGGGATATGTTTATAGCATGGAAGAAGGATTGAAAAATGAATTTAAAAATGACTTAAAATGGCATGTAAAATGGTTTTAAAAAGGGTTAAAAATTAGGCATGAACTTGTACCCAAAAGTGACCTATAATGGATGATTTGTGTTTTGGTATGTAAGTCATTTGTATGGAAAATGGATACCTTTCTTTGAGGTTGGCTTAAGCTTATGGACTTATGTGACTATTTGGTGCAATTGGCATTGAAAAAGGAATTAAAATGATCTTAAAATGGTTATCGCAAGTACATAAAATGACTTATAACTATCCCGTAAAATGGGATTTTTGGACTGTAATTAAAATGGATATTTAACATGGAAATATTTGAGTCAAATAAATATGTTAGACTAGATTTAATATGCATGTAATTATGCCTTTAGAATTAAGTCAAAAAGTGATAGAAAATTTTACCCGATTTTACTCGGCAAGGTTAAAAATGACTTGTAACTGTCCAAGTCAAAAATCAATTGTTTGATAAAAATTTTATGTGCTTTTTTTCACTTTATAATATTATAAAAAGATTATAAGTAAAGAAATAAACTTAAAAATGCTATTAAATGGTCTATTAGCTAGACACATATTAGATGGATTGAGCGGTCCACTTAGGGCTTAATAGCTTTTAGATTTTTTGATTATCAGACTAGGCCAATGCAGCAGTTGAGGTTCATAATTAAGCTATTGCACTAGTCTGTAGGGTAGACATATCTATTCATTGATTAGATATCTGACTATGCCAGTGCAGCAGTGAAGGTCGCTGGAAGGGCCACTGCATTAGTCTGTTGGGCAAACTAGGATAGAATATTTATTATGATTAGTGTCTTGGGAGGTTTACAGACTAATCCAAATGAACAATTACTCAACACTTTGTCCCTTGAGAGGTTCTTATGAACTAAACCCTATAGGCCATGGTAGGTCGGTGCATTGATCAGGGTCCAAAATATGGGCCATTACACATCTTTCAGTTCCCTCTTCTTCTAGTGTCTATAAGTGTAGTCTACCTAATTGGGCCTATTTAATAATTTAAATAATGCACTTAAAAATAATGGAATAATTGAATGAGTTATTGAAGGAAATAGAATAAAATGGTTATAGTGGCATTTTGGTAATTTTGAAGAAATGTGACATACATTCTGCATAACATCAAGAATGTGGCATGTGGTTCACACACTACACCTAGACGGTTAATTTTAATTGCATGTGTATAGTAATACATGTTTTAAATGGTTTATTTTTGCTTACTGAGTTTTATACTCAGCATACCTATGTTGTGGTGCATAGGTAACAAGGATAAGCAAGTCAGCCTCAGTGATCATGCAGTGTAGCTATCAAACAGTTAAAGGGTAAAGAAAGATTTTTTTTCTTTTAGAAGCAGCACTCATGTAATACCTTATAGGTTTTGGGTTAGCATGCCTAAATGCTATTGTGTTTGTATATATAACCTAGATGTGATGTATATAAGTTATTATAGGTTTTGTCTGGATTGTGTGAACTTGATAATTGAGGGCCTAAGTCCTTATATGGTTAAATACAGATATATGAATGT
>CANXYI011047086.1:0-10100 GCA_948208565.1 Hura crepitans
TTATGCTTTCTCAAAAATTAGCTCATAGACTATGTTATGAATATGTATAAGTCCGCATAGACTCTCTCTCATGAGGAACGCAGTTTGTATGGACCTCTATTTAAGTACTATTTTGATCATCACCTAAAACCTTGTTTGCCACTTGCCATGTTAGTACACACATGCTATGTTATGAGTTATGAATCATATGTTAACAGTAAAAATGTTTGGGATTCGTATGCAGTAGGTAAGGACTCCCTCTCATGAGGGACATAATTCATGCAGACTTAGCTTGTGAGTTTGAATTTACTTTTATGTCCATTATTGTGCCATTTATGAACATTATTCTTTGTGTTGTTTGATGCTTTACAACATGAATTAGAATTTATTCACATTCATATTGTTTAAAGAGGTTATTATTTGAGGCCCCTAGTAACCATTGATTGTCTATTCTGACTTGTTTCTTTGAGATGGATCTAAGTGTACATTCTAACTAAAGCTAGAGGTTTGGACAGACTAAACTTTCCATGCTAGCATAGTCTGCATGGACTTATGTCGAAGCACTATGGAGTGTATGCAAACTTAACGATGAATAGGCAGGACTAGTTTAATGTTAAGTGTACATTCTAACCATGGACCATTCACAGAGGACTAGTTAGGTTATTTTTTTAAACCTCGACCGCCTCTATCATAGTAGGCATCCAGTGCATCTGTGTCCACTGCCAGAAGTGCACCACCTATGTGCAAGACATATAAGAAGAACCATTGGGGCTAGTATTGGAAGAGGAGAGGTGCATGCTTCATCTATGGAGCCTATGACTATTACTAGAGGGAATGCCCTTAGAGGCTAGCAGAGGTAGTTTAGACACAGGCCTCAGTTGCAGTTACAGCTAGTAGACCTCCAAGACCACTGAGATAAAAGTAGGCTACCACTAGTTAGAGGGGTAGATCTAAAGTGAAAGCTTCGGCATGGCAATATGCCATTCATGCCTGAGAGGAAGCGGAGGCTCTAGACACCATAGCTAGTATATTTTCCTTACTTGATGGTTCTATACTAGCTTTGATAGATCTAGGATCCACACACTCATATATATGCACTATAGTAGCTAAAGATAGAGGCCTTAAACCAGAACATTTAGACCTAAATATTCAAGTGAGCAACCCTATAGGCTAGAGTGTGATAGTGAACACTATGTATAGACATTGTCTTCTGATGACACATGATTAGAGTTTTTCAATCGACCTAATAGAGTTACCCTTCGATGAGTTTAATATCATACTGGGTATGGACTGGCTGTCAAAGCGTAGGGTAGTTATTGATTATGAGAAAAAGAGGTTGAGTCTTCAGACCCCAGATATACATGAGGTGATTGTTGTGTGTAATAGAGACTCCCTGTATAATGTGATTTTTGCTATAACAACCAGGAGACTCATCTAGAAGGGATGTGAAGCTTTCTTAGCCACTATCATAGATACCAATGTATAGACCCTAAGCCTAGATCAGATACCTATTGATTCTGATTTTCCTAATGTATTTCTAGATAAGGTACCATTATTGCCACCATATTGAGAGTTAGATTTTAAGATTGAGACTTATCCTGGTGTGACCCCAGTCTCGATTATTCCTTATAAGATGGCCCCAATAGAACTTAAGGAATTGAAAGTACAGTTGTAGGAGTTACTGGATAAAGGCTTCATGAGGGCTGGTGTTTCACCTTAGGGAGCTTCTGTGTTATTTATGAAAAAGAAGGATGGATCACTCCAATTGTGTATCGATTATAGGCAACTGAATGAGGTGACAATTAAGAACAAGAATTCATTGCCTAGGATCGATGATCTTTTTGATTAGTTATAGGGTGCCAGTGTCTTTTTTAAGATTGACTTAAGGCCAGGGCACCATCATTTATAGATTAAAGAATGGGATATTCCTAAGACTGCTTTCAGTACTAGATACGGGTATTATGAGTTCTTAATGATGCCATTTAGGTTCACTAATGCCCCGACAACATTCATGGACTTGATGAATAGAGTTTTCAAGCCATACTTGGACTAGTTCATGGTAGTGTTCATAGACGACATCTTAATGTATTCCAAAACTTAGTAGGAACATGAACAACACCTTTATATTGCATTACACACTTTCAGAGGGAGGCAGTTGTATGCCAAGTTAAGCAAGTGTGAGTTTTAGCTAAAAGAAGTGGCATTCTTGGGTTACATTGCCTCAATTGAATGTATTAGGGTGGACCCAAGTAAGGTGACAACAGTGATAGAGTGGAATCCTCCTAGGAATGTGATTGAGATCTGAAGCTTCCTAGGATTGGGAAGTTATTATTGGAGATTCGTAAAAGGATTCTCAATGATAGATGCTCCACTGACAAGATTGATAAGGAAAGATGTGAAGTTTGAGTGGGATAACAAGTGTCAGGCTAGTTTTGATAGGTTGAAGTGAATGTTGATAGAAGCTCCTATCCTGACTCAACTAGAATAGGGTAAGGAGTTCGTGATCTAGAATGATGCATCGCACAACGGACTTGGTTGTATGTTGATACAAGAAGGAAAGGTCATTGCTTATGTCTCTAGACAGTTGAAGACTCACAAGAGGAATTATCACACACACAATTTGGAACTTACTACGATTATTTTGGCATTGAAGGTATGGAGACACTACTTGTATAGAGAGAGATGCTACATCTACACAGATCATAAGAGCTTAAAGTATTTGCCTACAGTGAAGTAATTGAACTTGAGATAACAACATGGATAGAGTTTATCAAAGACTATAATTGATTGATCGACTATCATAAAAGAAAGGTGAATGTAGTTGCAGATGCTTTAAGCTAGAAGATGATAGCTACGGTGAGATTGATACATGCTAGAGTGGAGTATACACTAAAAGTTGCAGTGTTAGCTAAATTAGGTAGCAAGTGAAGGAAGCTCAATTGAGAGATACTCACTTGAGGCAGACTATGGGTAAAGTCAAAGAGGGGAAGGCTATAGGCTTTGAGTTGAGTGAAGACAGAAGTCTATATTACCAGAATAGGCTATGTGTGCCTGATGTAGATGAGTTGAGATTGCAAATTTTGAGAGAAGCTCATAAGGCTCCATATTATATGCACCCAGGGAGTAAAAATATATACCTTGGGTTAAAGCCGCATTAGTGGTGGCCAAGAATGAAATGTGAGGTAGCTAAGTATGTGGCTCATTATTTGACAAGTCAGTAAATGAAAGCAAAACACCAGGTTCTTTCTAGATTGCTACAGCCGATTGCAATTCTAGAATGGAAGTGGGAGAAGATCACTATGGATTTTGTCATGGGATTGCCTATGACTAGGCACAAGTGTGATTTTATTTGGGTGATCATGGATAGCTGATGAAGATAGCCCATTTTATACCCATCAGGATAGATTACTCATTAGAGAAATTAGCCAAATTGTATATTATTAAGAATGTGAGGTTATATGGAGTGTCAGTAGCCATAATATCAGAACTCGAGATTTACTTCTTGATCTTAAAAAAAGTTATAGCAAGCCTTGGGCACTCGATTAACTTACAATATAGCATTCCGTTCTCAGATAGATGGTCAATTAGAGAGAGTGATACAAGTGTTAGAAGATATGCTACGAAGTTGTGCCATTAAGTATAAGGGCAATTGGGACTAGTATTTGGCACCAGCAGAATTTGTATACAACAATAGCCACTAAGCCAGTTTAGGCATGGCACCATATGAAGCATTGTATGGTCATCGACGCAGGACTACTCTCTGTTAGAGTGAAGTAAGAGAAGGCAAGATGGTTGGATTTGATTTGATTCGGTATATGCTTAGGAGAAAGCTAAAGTGATCAGAAAAAGGTTAAAAGCAGCATTGGATAGGCAAAAGTCCTATGTAGACTTAAAGAGACGTGACATTGAGTATGAAGTTGGTGAACGGGTATTCCTGAAAGTTTTGTCATGGAAGAAGATACTTCAATTTGGCAAAAAGGGCAAGTTTAGTTGAAGATTCATTGGGCCCTACAAGATTATTGAGCGAGTGGGTCTCTTGGCTTATCGACTTACTTTACCCCCAAAGTTACAGCAGATACATGATGTCTATCATATATACATATTGAGATGGTATCGATCAGATTTGTCACATGTGATAGTTGCTGAGGAAATACAAGTTCAACCAGACTTGACTTACAAGGAAAAACCGATGCAGATCTTAGCTAAGGAAGTGAAGCAGCTAAGGAACAAGATAATTCCATTTGTGAATGTGTTATGGAGGCACCACAACACGACCGAGGTGATGTGGAAAAGTTAGGAGGAGATGTGGATGAAGTATCCTCACCTTTTTACCTCAAGTAATTTTGAGGATGAAATTTCTTAAAAGGGGAAGAATTGTAATGCCCGATAGTCAAGGTCTTATGAATAATACCTTCTAGGCGCGAGTGATGTTCCCCACGGTACGGATCGTCATTTCGAGTCCAATGACTGGCGTATTGGTCATAAAACTTTGACTAGCCTAAAAAAAGGGAAAACAAATGAATTAAAAAATTTAGTAGAACCAATAAATCATATTAGGTTGAGAACTAGTGGATTAGGAGATAAAATGAGGTCGAGGCGGGACAGCCTCGTGATGTGCTCAAATGGTCTCAAAAATACCATACCCTGAACCTCAAAATTTCCACTGAGTATGATAGAGGAGGAATTATATTCTTTAGAGGTCAATAGATATTTTTTTGAAATATTTTATTCAAGCGGGTGAGTAATGCTAAAAAGTCAACTATCGAATTTTGACTTAAAATTTTATATAGGCCCTAGTCCTATTAATCAAGGATTTTTAAAACTAAAATGGGAATTTTTGGAGATTCAAAGAATATTTTGCAAATTTTTGAAGCTAAAATGGACATAAAATGCATTTAAATCATTCGGTGGCCATTAGGCCCAATCCAAAGCATCTAACCCATCTACCATAAGTAGCCACACATGTGTACACACCTCACATATGCAAAAATCTCTTTCAACCTCAAGAACCATCAAAAGCCAACACCATTCATAGCTTCCCTCCATCATTTTTAATTCTTTTCTCTCTCTTTTCTCCTCTAAATTTCATGAAAACTATAAGAAATTAAAACCTATATCATCTAAAGGCACTAATTCTACTAAGAATTTGAAGAAAAGAGCGCAAAATTGGGATATTCACCACTTGGGTGAATAGTGACAAAAGTGAGTATAAGCTATCCAATTCCATTTTTTATTTTTGATATAGGTAGCTTAGGCAATTCTAAGAATCATCATAGTTTTAGAATTTAAATTGGAGCTATGGATATTTTTTGAGAATTTTTCTTAGTCCAAATTGGTGTATGTTTAGGGATACCAAGTTCAAGTGAAAGAAATCAAGGAGACAAGGTCAAAAGTGGTGAAGAAAGGGTTGTACATACACCCTAGGTATGTGGAATAAACCCAAACTTACTATGTCTACATGTATATTAAGTTTTGTGTGTGTGACATTTTATGGAATTGTGCAATGTTGGGTTTATGCATCACAATTTGGTATAATTATATTATAATTGTGTTTTTGGCATGGAATTAATAAGAACTACACATTGATTTAGGGTGGAAAGCATGTGTGAGTGTGTGAGTGCATTGTGGCCGAATGATGGGAAATATTGTGCATGGTATGTGTGATCATGTGATTGAGACATTAGGTGTCAAATTGGTATGTAAATGAAGTGTAGGAATTAAAAGGAAAATGGCAAAAAAATGGTACTTTAGATGGTATGAAACCTTAACTTAATTGGATGGAAAATTATAACAAAAAGAAAGGTGTAATAAGGTACCCTCTATTAGGGTTTTGGTATAAGTATAATGGTGTAAAGAAATAATGAAAATGGGAGTTGAATAGCACTAGAAATGAAAGGCATAAAATACCAGAATGTCAAAATGAATAGTTTCAGTTGCGAAAACTAACTAAATGAATAGTAACTTTGCGACCATGGGCACAATTATGGTGACTTATGTAATTTTGTCATAAAATCTAATGAAATGGTAAAATTAGATTTGAGGATGTAAAATATTAATAATTATAGTCCAAAATAGTCATTGGCCAATCAGTTAGGCACCCATTGGATGGGTTGTCTGGTCAATTAGGGGAGTAACAGCTACTCGGTAGTTTGTCCTTTGAGGGCTTATTGTTATGTATTGATTATGGTAGGTTCATCCATCGATGTTCTATGATGAACCCTGTACTGTTGTGTATTTGTTTGTGGATATTGGGAGTGGTCTACGGATAGGTCCTACCTATCCACCCTTGATAATGCTAATATGATTTGTAGATATTTAGAGTGGTCTATGGACGGGTCCTTGCTATCTGCTAGTCCGATATTAGGAGTGGTCTATAGACGTGTCCCTACTATCGGGTGAGGTAGGTGCAACTACCTAGGTCCTAAAAGTGGGCCATTACAAAGGATAGTCCCACTATCCGGTGTCTTAAAGCGTTGTCTATTTGGTATGGGCCTTTAATGCAATAAATTATCCCAAACAAAAGATAAGTAAACTGAATCTAATAAGTGAATGGACTTACAGGTGTTAAGGCCACTTGCTATGTATGGAATATGACATGTTGCATGTGTGCATGTTTGGATATAATATGTTTGATTTATTCCACCACAGACTGTCATACTCAGCGTGTTAGTGTTCTGATATGTAGGCTATAGACGAAACAACGGTCAGCACCAGATATCAACATCAATATGGCTATTGTAAACTCTTTTGGTACTTTTGTCTTTTTTTTTGAGTTTTTTATAGATGCATTCGTGAATATAGATGAACTATGGGATATGGGATGTCTGTAAAGATGAATTTGATAGACTAAATGCATGTACAATTTGTCTGTTAATGAATATCTGTTTATGCATGCTTGTGTGTTCATGGGTCTGCAACCCTGTGATTTGTGAAATAAGTATTATATTGTGATGTTGACTATATTTTGGAGGACCAGAGGGTCCAGAAGGGGGAGATGGTTAAGAAAATGAGATTAGAAGTGTTTTTCCTTTCAGGTTTTTTGGGCTTAGTTGCCAAGGTAGCCGTTATGCTGCCCGATTTTCTATAATTGTCTAATAGGCTCAATTTAGAGTTTTAATGGACTAAAATAAGATGTAATAAGAGGATAATTAATTAGAAATGAAATAAGGGCACATTTGGTCAAACTTGGTCAAACTTGTGTAGAAGTTAAAGGAAAGGCCCTTAGAGAAATCCAAAGATGGGTAACCTCAGTGGGAAGTGGCACACCTTGCCTGTTTCAGGTAGAAAAAGGTAGGGGGTGTTAAAGAGCCTATGATAAGAAAGTCAAACCCAATCCTACTCGAGAAGGCGACTTTGTACTTAAACAAACTAGGCCCTTATTAACAAATCCTAGGGGAAATTTCAAGCCTAATTAGAAAGGCACAAGCTTGGTCAAGAAGATACTTAAACATAGGGGTGTCAAGATCTCATACTTAGAAGGCAATGAATTCTTAGGGCCCATCAACATGGGCAAGCTAAAGAAGTACTTCTATTGAAGATATCAAAAAAGGTGGTCTGCTAAGTTGAAATCCTAAACAGGGTGACTTAGGCAAAAATTAAGGCACCTTAATGAGGTGAAAACCTATCAAGCACTTCATACAAAAATTAGGGGACTTGAGAGAGAATTTCCAATCAACAAAACCACTTTAAGGCTGATTAGTAATAATAGTATCATTAATGGGAAATTAACATATTTTCTATGATTGAACAACTTAGTTCTAAATGAAATTAATAGCAAAAGTGCTTTAGTTATGATAATTGATATGCAAACTTCCATTAAATGAGAAATATCAAAAAAGTGATTAAACTTTGAAAATCTAGACACATCTTTTCTTTTCAAGTATATAAGTTGTATCTACTCTTTAACACTAATGTCCTATTGGCTTTAGATGTACTGACAATCTAATCTCTATAATTATCATCTGTACCTATGTTGCTAATTGATATGTAAGCATATCTCTTAGTATAGCACGATGCTTTTATAAGTCGAGATAAGAGCATAGGAAATGCCATGTTAAAAGCCCACCATGAAATCCTAAAGGTTCATAAGGGACTTTTTGCAATAGACCAAATTACTGTCAGGTCTGAGAAGGGATGTAAAGTGTAGCATGCCTCAATCCAATCAAGGGAACATAGCCTGAATAGCAAGATAGAGAAAAATGTGTGATTTTCCACTAAGGACACCTCCAAGGAACTGCTTTAATGGTACTAAGCCATTTAGTCCATTGATCATAAGTATCAAATTTCTTCTCAAGTTTCCTTCCATAATGTTGATTTAGAGTGTACTTAATCCAAAGCTTTTATGGAAGAGATACCAGTAGTCCTAATTTTTGTTGTAACCAAATCTAAAAAAAAAAAGAAGAGCCTTTAGGTTGGAAAATCTGTAAAGGACCACCTAAGCAAAAGTTAGGCAAACCCACTAGTACAAAAACCCTCATGGGCGTGCTAGGCAAAAGTTAGGGCTAAAAGAAAAATAAAGCTAGGGGGAAAACCCGTATGGGCTCTCTATACATACTTTTAAAAGAAGTGGACTTCCAGCTAAAAGTCGATGTCCCCTCTCTTCAAAGCATTTAATTCTTGAATGGTTTCAACAAAAAAGATACCAAAAGGATTGTGGCCATAAATATGTTTGTCAAAATTTTGAAAGCCCTAAAATCACAAAGCTCATCATTGATGTTGACCACTTACTAGTTACCAAAGATGCATAGCGATATGCACTTCACCCATTCCATAGAGTTGAGGGGAAACTTATAAGTAAAGTCTATAATTACTTGCCGAGAAATTAGGCCCATGCCCAGGATTACTTTCTGAGCCATAAAAGGAGAAATGCCTAAACCAAGAACAATATCCATGGGATAACGTTCCTCTAAAGACAAAAGAGCCAAGGGATTATTTAGAGTAATGTTGAAATTAAGAATGGTAGTAAATTCGTCTAGGTTTGGGGTGATCTCTTGGTGATTGAAGATAAACACAAGGAAAATGGGGTCCTAATATAGCAATGTAGCACTAAAGAAGTTATGGTCAATCCTCACTTTTCTCAAGAACCTAAGAGCAAAAAAAGGGAACAAGGATGTTCAAAGTCCAAGAAGCCTTTGATTTTAAGATCTTAGATAATTACTAACTAAAGGAGAGAGATATAGCAATGTATGACTTGAGCAAAGAAGAAAGGACATATTTATAGGCCATAACCTTTACCATTCCTCTTCCTACTAAGACAAGGAATCCAAAACATGTGAGGATGCCTGCATGGACCTCAAAACATCTGAAGTTGATGTCATGGTCTGCATAAACCAACTAAGATATATTCGTGGCAATGTCTATTACCAGCCAAGAATCCTAAAGGGTAAATGTCCATATGGACCATCATACACCTTGTCCGTACAGACTAAAGCTTACGAATGCCAAGTTTACCGAGCACCTCCGGCTAAAAATGACATTTATTTTAGACAAAAGAGGGACAATTGCAAAGCATGGAAAATGGCAACTTTCAGTGCATGGCTTTCTCCCTTAGTTTATCAACGACTTTTATGGCTTCCATCGAAAGGATGTCCGTAGGTTTCTTGTACCAACTTTGAAAGCCTTCTAAGCATAAGCCTCATCACCAGTAGTTGCAATATATGTTCCAAGTTGGCATCTATCTGCTTCAAACTTTTGAACTTCAGCCTCAAATGCACCATTTGACCAAAAGAGGTTTCTTAAAATTTGAGTTAAAGTTAGCCTGCTCCTTTCATTTTAGAGAATCTAACTTATATGATTCAATCTAGACAGCATCTATGCCGTCCTACCCATATCAGAAGGAGTCTTACCTTAACGGGTCATAATCCTCAACCTATAGCCTATTTCCTTTAAATGAAGTCAATCCATGTTGTTCATTAATGGCAGCATATTTTGATTACAAATTGTTTCTAGTTTTATATAAAAATGGAGAATTGTATTTTCAAAAGAAAATAAGATTGTATATGTACAATGTCAAAAGTTACAAAAGTTTGTATGTATAAAGCACGGGGTATATTCATGAAGATAATATGGTTGCCATCTACTTCACTCTTAATTCTCATTCTCATCCTCTGTGTCCTCATCAT
>CANXYI011047089.1:0-13956 GCA_948208565.1 Hura crepitans
TGAGGAATCATAGTCAGATTAGGTTTACTGTATTTTCCTGTATTAGGACTTTTAGAATTATATATATACCCCATAAATCTTTGTAAAATTAAGAGAAATAATATAGCAATTTGTATTTCTCAAAATCTACAGTATATTATGCATTTATTTAATTAATGGCACCAACTGGGAATTAAAATGACACATCAAGAGCTTAGAATAAATTTTTAAAGAGAAAAAGATGAGGAATTATTGTACCCATTGGATGGCACACTTGTCCTCCATCCAACCATCCCTTCCCTACTATTAAAGAGAATTCGTTTCAAACTGGGACAACTCCTTCCTCCCCCTCAACCAGCCATGGCTAACGCCTAAGGAGTCCATCCTCCTCCTTTTATTTTTTCTCCTTCTCTTCTTTAAATCAACCATTCCCCCCATTAATTAAATACACCAAATTAGCGTCTACACCTCCCTAATCAATATTCTAATGAGAGAAATTGGAAAGGGAGCTCAAATTGGGAGAAATTCAAGGATGGTGAATAGTGACACTTTAAGGTAATATGACTTATTTTCATGATCTAATATTTTTCGTAAGTAGTTTGAGATGCCAAATGAATAATTCTAAAGTTAGATTAAATTTTAGAGCTATGTGTAATTTATTAGAAATTTTATAATTTTGACTGTGTATGTTTATGAGGAATTGATGGAGGCTAGGGGAAATTAGTGTTTGAGAGATGAGAAGGTGCTAAAAAGAAGCTAAGGAGCATTTAGGTAAGTTTGTTCATTGAAATATATGCATGACTTGTCAATTTGAATAATTAAAGTATATATGTTAATGGTAATAAGTGTATGTTGATCATAATTGATGTATAGTGTACAACTAATGTGCCAGCTAATGTATTTGACCTAAACGTATGCTTAATGAATGAATGGAGTGGAAGTTAGGGGGAAATGTCATTGCTAGGGTGAAAATACCTTTATGGGCGAGCGGTGCAAGATATTGTATGTTAATTTAAATGATAAATTTAACATAATGCATGGAATGAGAAAGTTTAATGATAGACATATTTGATAAATGATGAAATTATAAGCTTGGATGTACGTGTATATTGCCCACGTGGTATATGCAGGATGAAGGTGGTAATTATGGTAACTAAGGCTTAGTAGCCGAATGATTGGGGATGATGTGTGTAAGTGTTAGTTGTGTAACATTTAGTGTAAAGAGTGAGACTAGGTGAAATTAAAGGTGGGTATAATAAATACTGAGGATTATTTTATGATTGAACTTGGGTTTCTTATGTAAGCTACATTTGAGAGAACATGGAATACACTTAGGGAGCAGAAAATAATGCAAAAGGTGTCAAAGAGAATGGTTGGAGATAAAAAGGAAGATTGGAAATGGCTTAAATGTGTACTTGGCCGAATGGGTATATAGGGATAAATGTATTAGCCATAGCTTGCCTAGTGTAATATGATTTTAAAATACATAAATTGAGTATGCCGAAAAAGAGATAAGCCTTAAATTCCATGTAAATGCTCACTTCAAGGTGTAGGTGCATGTGCAGGGAAATTGGTGGATGTGTATGCATGTGCGTGTTAGTGGCAAATTCATGAATGACTTATTTAATCCAAGTAAATATGAAAAGGGGTATTAAATGGGGGTAAATTGTGCGGTACATATATGTGGGTTAGTTGGCCAAATGGTAAACTAATAATTTGTAAAGCCATATGATTATGATTTAAGATGATTGTTGTATATATAAGCTTATTGCTATGTTATGAATTAAATAGAAATACAAGATTAAGGATAAACAAAGTGTATGTATAAATCAAATCTTGGCCTAGATGTTGTTGTCAAATAATTTACATCAAGGTTATAAAGGTGCACAAATGAGAACTAGGAGAAATGGTTGATAATACAACTTATGTGTGTTATATAAAGATGGTCGAATGTTTCACTTATGGATACCTATGGTTGTAATCGAAATTAAGGTCTATATGTTCTTTATTTGTTAGAGGATAATGAGCTTCTGGTTAGCTATAGCATAAACGTGTGCAATGTAATGTTAATATGAAATGAGACAACAAGATGGAAATGAATGTGCTAAAAGATGAATATGTTAAGAAAGGATCCTGAATAATTATGTGCTTTAAACAGTTCAATACAATCCCATGAGGGTGATTACGTGGAATGACTAAGCATTAAGAGAATGATTGTGTTTGAGTCAACGGCTCTACATAATATGATGATAAGCTACTAAGACCAAATAGATGAAATTAATGGCAACGACTACCAAGTAATAATCTGACAATGTGATAATAAAAGGGAATAAGGCCCATATGAGTTAAGGATGTGGGCCACTGCACGAGTTTAATCCCATTATCCAGTATCTTAGAGTTAATCTCTCAAGTATGGGCACAAGGACTAAATGATGTAATAAAACCATGATCTTAAATAATTAAAAGAATATTAAAATGCAAATAATCTATAAGTAGATTAGATTATTAATGCAAATATGTCATATATGGAATGTAAATAAAATTTAAATAATATGGATTATTGTTAAGGAACAATTATTTTAATGAGAATTTCTACAACCAATTAAATTGCACTTGATATGTATTAGCTAGTCTGAAATAGTGCATAATAGTAACGCTAAAACCGGGTTAATACAATAAAAGAGAAGATTGCAAAACATGACCTATTCTTAAATAAAGGATTAAGATAAGCATGGGCATTCTATATGATGTTTGAAAATAACTGATGTACGGGGTTATGGCTTGATTGTCTTTATATTCACGCACGCACGTGCGCACGTCTTTAGATCCTAGATTATTCTATATGATGCTTGAAAATAACTGATGTACGGGGTTATGGCATAATTGGTTTTATATTCATGGCACTTTATACACACACACGCATCTGTCTTTAGATCCTAGATATATTCTAGTGTGAGTTAAGAATGTAACTTGTAGGTGCTATCAAAGAATTTATTTTAAACTAATCATACTAAACTTACGAGGTTAAAGGTACACATAAGAAATATGTTGTAGGTTGCATGTGTATGATTTGTATGTATATATTTACACATATATTTCAATGAACACACCACTAAGCATATGCTTAACACATTGATTTTTTCGATGTGTAGGTCTCAGCTATGATATAGCAAATGCAACCTCAAGTTGCAAATGCATGTAAACAAAGAAGTGTCTTCTTGGAGTAATTTAGTTATTTGTACATAGAGAATGTATTAGGATAGTTGGGTACTCGTGTAAGAATCCTTGTATTGTAAGACATAATTTCCTTGTAATAGAATTTCAGTCTATGTATGATTTTGGTCATAGCTTATGTAGTACGAGTGGAATAAGTTGTAAAAAGTAATGCTAATGATAAGACTATAATATGGAATGTTGTTTGAGTTTGTGAATGATGGTTTGACGATGGATCAAGAGGATCCAGAGATTTGTATTGAGTGTGACACTATCATAAAAGTGTTTTTATGCAGATTTTAAATTTTTGGTTTTCACTATGGGCATTCACACTCATAAAAGTGTTTTTATGCAGATTTTAAATTTTTGGTTTTCACTCTGGGCAACCGCTATGCTGCCAGATTTTCGTTAAAACATAACCCATGCCAATTAAGATAAGCATGCATGAATATTTATACATATGTATTCTATGTTTGGTATTAATTAACACTAAGGTAAGATATTGTTAAGGTCGACATGGATCTTGTGACATCTCTTGTTCAGGTCTTGAATTAGACCGAGTAAAAGGTGTCACACCTAGGCTGCATATGAGTGCCATAGGGTTGATATATGTACATACACCACACGAACACTGCACTGCTTGAGGGTAATAATTGTTTCTTGATATAGATCGAAGATAAGTGATCTAAGGTCGCCCGCTGGTGTTAAGGAGGTAGAAAGTCATGCCCCTACTACAGTACAGGCGCCAGCAAGCTCAGCAACTCCTACACCCAGTGATGCAGCGCAACTAGCGCTCGCACAGTCAATACCATCTGCACAGCCTACATAGCCGACACAAGTACAACCGGCATTAATACGACAGATGGTCAAGTTGCAGCAGCAGTTAACCCTCCTCCACCACTAACACCACAACAGCCACCAATACCACAAGCCCTCCAGAAAACTTACTTGGAACGGGTGAAAAAAGATGGGGGCGCTCGACTTCGTGGGTGCAGACAGAGATGATTAAGTAGTTGCAGAATATTGGCTGGAGAAGACAAAAAAGATATTAGAGTAGCTGAAATACACCCCTGAAAAGTGTTTGATCTATGTCACTTCCTTATTGCAAGAAGGGTTCCACTGGTGGCAGACAGTACTAGAGAGGAGGCTAGCAATAAAAATCACCTGGGATGCTTTTTTTCAGGAATTCAAGAGATATTTCATTGAAGGCTACTTAGAGAAGAAGAGGCAGCAATTCTTAAACCTAAAGTAAAGGGATAGACTAGTATTAGAATATGAGAAGGAGTTTACTTGGCTTAGCAAATATGCAACAACCCTAGTGCCTATAAAAGAAGAAAGGTGTAAAGGATTTGAGAAGGGCTTCAACACAAATATCATATTACAAGTAGCCATGAACCAAATATGGGAGTTTTCTACATTAGTTGCAGCAGCATACACTGTGGAGGACATATTAAAGGAGAAACGGGAGAATTTCCAAAAGAAGAGGTCTTTCACAGCATGTCGAGCCAACTTAGCACTGAAGGCCAGCAAGAGACAGAAAGGTGGCCCCAGTACTTTAGCATCACAAAGATCAACTCCTACTCAGAGATTAGACCCAATGAGGCAATCCAGATTCAGACAACAGTAAAAGCCGACCACTAATGCTCTAGTCTCCACAGCTAGGAGTGCATTGCTAGTATGTGGCACTTGTGTCAGGAGCATAGAGGCATTTGTTGGAGATCAATTCTAGGAGCATATTATAGATGTGGCTCTAAAGGCCACTATCAAAAAGACTGTCCAATGAGGCCAAACATAAATGATTCATCTGACTCCAAGCTTCTTCACCTCCTCTAGAAAAGAGTCAAAAAGAGAGAGGCAGATAAACCAGGAACTATTCAGAGCCCCAAGTAGAGACGAACCCAAGGACTGAAGCGAGGGCACTAACTCGCTAGTATGCAATCCGGGCCAAAGACTCTCCTGATGTGATAACTGGTACACTTTAATTCTTTAACTCTTGTATTTTGGCACTAATAGACCTAGAATCCACACACTGCTACATATGTACTACAATAGCCCAAGATAGATGCCTCCAGTCAGGACCTTTAGATATTGACATCATGGTCAGCAACCCAATAGAACAACATGTAATAGTGAATCAAGTATATAGGGATTGTCCATTATCTGTCTAGGGATACACCTTCCCCGCTAACTTGATAGAACTAACCTTCAATGAATTTGATGTCATACTAGGAATGGCCTGGTTGTTTAGACGCCATGCAATAGTAGACTGCAGACAAAAGAGGCTTACTCTCTAGACAATCAAAAGAACGGAAATTACAGTTATGGATGAAAGAACTAATTTCTTATCCAATGTGATCTTAGCAACAATAGCAAGAAAGTTGATTCTAAAGGGTTATCAAGCCTATATAGCACACGTAATTGATACCAAACAAACAGGACCCGATGTTAGCCAAATACCCACAGTGGCTAAATTCCTTGATGCTTTCCCAGATGAATCACTAAGGTTGCCACTAGAATGTGAGATACAGTTTGCTATTGATGTGTACTAGGCACATCACCTATCTTAATAGCTCCGTATAGAATGGCACCTATAGAGTTGACAGTACAATCACAGGAACTGTTAGATAAATGGTTCATTAGACCTAGTGTTTTACCTTGGGGAGCGCCAGTTTTGTTTGTAAAGAAGAAAGACTGTTCATTACGACTGTGCATAAAGGTGACTATGAAGAATAAATATCCACTGCCCAAAATAGATTATCTATTTGACCAGCTGAAAGGGTCCAATGTCTTTCAAAGATTGACTTGAGATCTAGGTATCATCAGCTTAGAATAAAGGAATCTGACATTCCAAAGACAATTTTTTTGCATCCGGTATGGGCATTATGTATTTCTAGCAATGCTATTTGGGCTAACAAATGCTCCTACAGCATTCATGGATTTGATGAACTGGATATTCCAACCCTACTTGGACCAATTTGTGGTGGTATTCATTGATAATATCCCGGTATATTCCAAAACCACGGAACAACATAAACAACACCTTAGGCTGGTATTACAGACACTAAAAGAGAAACAGTTGTATGCCAAATTAAGCAAGTGTGAATTCTGGCTAGATAAAGTGGCATTCTTGGGACATGTAGTGTCAGCCGATGGAATTAGGGTGAATCCCAGTAAAATTAAAGTCGTGCTGGAATGGAAACCTCTGAAGAACATGACATAGATTAGAAGCTTCTTGGGATTGGCTAGATACTATAAACAATTTATTTTCCATGATTGCAACTCCTATGACACGTTTATTGAGAAAAGATGTGAAGTTTGTCTGGGATCAAAAATTTAAAAGAGTTTTGATAGGCTAAAAGCCATGTTGACAAAAGCATCAATCCTTACATAGCCAGAACTTGAGAAGGAGTTTGTCATTTATAGTGATGCCTCACATAACGAGCTAGGGTGTGTATTGATACAATATGGGAAAGTGATAGCCTATACATCCAGACAATTGAAGCCACATGAGAGAAACTCATGACCTAGAGCTAGCAGCCACTATATTTGCCTTAAAGATATAGAGGCACTACTTATATGGTGAAAGATGCTACATCTACACAGACTATAAAAGTTTAAAATATTTGCCTACCTAGAAAGAACTGAACTTAAGATAGTGAAGATGGATGGAGTTGATTAAATACTATAATTGTCTAATCAATTACCATCCTGGTAAGGCAAACGTGGTAGCAGATGCCTTAAGCCGAAAGCCTCTATGCAGCCTAAAGGCAATGAATGCCTAGCTACAATACCCAAAATATGGAACCCTATTAGCTAAATTACAGGTGAAGCTTGACTTAATGCAACTAGTGAAATGAGCATAACAAGATGATGACCAGCTACAGCATATAATGAGCTTAATCAAAGAGGGGAAGCGAACTAAACATGAAATTAAAGCAGACGGATGCCTGTATTACCACAATAGACTATGTGTACCTGACAAAGAAAACTTAAAAAGAGATATTACAGAAAGCACATGATTCCCCTTATGCCACGCATTCCAGAAGCACAAAGATGTATCAAGACCAGAAATATTACTACTGGTGGCTAGGAATGAAAAGAGAGCTAAATATGTTACCAGATGTCTCACCTGCCAACAAATAAAAGCTAGACACTAGGTTCCTTCTGGATTGCTTCGCCCTATAGCAATACCATAATAGAAATGGGAACGAGTTATCATGGATTTCATCACAAGATTACCCATGACAAGGAGCAAGTGTGATGCAATATGGATGATTATGGACAAGTTGACAAAAACAGCACATTTCATTCCAGTAAGGATGGACTATTCTCTAGAAAAATTGGCACAGATGTACATTGATGAAATCATTAAACTACATGGAGTTTAAGCATCCATTATCTCATATTGAGTACCAAGGTTTACATCCAGATTCTGGAAGAGCTGTATGATGCCTTGGGTACTCAACTAGTACAACATTCCACCCACAAATAGACGGCCAATCAGAACGGGTGATCCAAGTATTAGAGGACATGTTGAGAAGTTGTGCAATTAAGTTCAAAGGCAATTAGGACATGTATCTGTTATTGGCAGAGTTTGCATATAATAACAGCTACCAGGCAAGCTTGAGAATGGCACCTTATGAAGCATTGTATGGCAAAAAAATGCAAAACTCCATTATGCTAGACAGAATTGGGTGAAAATAAGCTAACGGGACTAGATCCGATCATAGATGTGAAGGAAAAAGTCAAGACCATTAGAGACCAGCTAAAAGCGGCAGTAGATAAACAGAAGTCTTATGTTGATCTAAAAAGAAAGCCCATTGAATATGAAGTTGAGAACAAAGTCTTTCTGAAGGTATCACCGTGAACAAAGATACTCCAATTTGGTAAAAAAGGCAAGTTGGGCTCTAGATTCATTGGGTCATACAAGGTGATTGAGAAAGTTGGACCAGTAGTATACAGATTAGCATTGTCACCAAAACTATAACAAATTCATGATGTGATCCATGTTTCCATGCTAAGAAAATACAAATTAGATTCTTCGCACGTACTTTCAACAAAAGAGATACAGATACAACCAAATCTATCATATGAAGAACTAGAGCATATCTTAGCCCCAGAAGTGGAAGAACTACACAACAAAACAATACCATTAGTGAAAATGTTGTGGGAGCACCACGGTTCGCAAGAAGCAACGTGGGAAAACAAACAGCAAATGAGGGAGCAATACTCGTCGTAGTTATTCACACCAGGTAAATTTCAATGATGAAATTTCTTTAGAGAAGGATTGTAACGCTCGAAAATCTTGGTTTCATGAACTGTACTTTTCAAAGCATGAATATTATTTTCCAAGTAACTAGATCACACTATAAAGGCTAAAGGGAAGTACTAGTCAAAAAACTTTGATGGACAAAATAATGATGAAAATGAAATAATTCGCACTTTTAGCAAAACCAATAAGTTATTTTACGCTGATATCTAGTGAATAATGGCCTTAGTTAGCATCATGCCGAAAATTGCATAAGATGTGTCCAGACAGACCTAAAAATAGTATACCCTGAAAGTAAAAAATTCTAAATAATTTAATTATGAAGGAATTGAAATTTTTTATGGTCGTTTGATATTTAATTGGAATTTCTTAATTACACGAGTGAATAATTCACTTAGCTTCCTTTGGAGTTTTGACCTAAGATTTTTTAGGGATCCCTTAATTGAGTAAATTATTAATTTTTTGGCACTAATACAGGAATTTTGGAGATCTCTAAAATTTATTTTGCATTTTTTAAGTTTAAAACGTAAATAGAATTAACTGATGCCGTTTGATCGCCACATGATGCAATTATGGCCATGCAACCTCTTAATATAAATAGTATTGTGTGTGTAAGTGTATGGTAACAAGTTGCACCCATCTTCCTCCTCCTTTTCCCCTAAAATCGACGCCTCCTCTCCCTCTCCTCCCATTTTTCACCCAAAACACATTGCAAACATTCGATAATTATATGGAAAACAATCCTCGTGACGTGTAAAGCCTAGTTCTAGCCTCAGCTTCATGAAAAATGAAGGTTTCGATGGAGAAACAAAGCTTTAACAGTTTAGGATTTTTAACCCCTAAACTGTATCGGAGCCCGATTCGAAAACTAAGTATTTTTCTAAGTAACTAGACGCGCTCTAAATCATGTTTATGCTTTCCACTTTGAAATTGGATATGTATATATTTTTTTATAAATTTTTTTAATTTTTGATATATTATGAAATTTAAAGAACAAGCAAGAGGCAAGAACCAAGGTGAGGAGAGGCTGCAGGATCGATCTCTAGACATCGTAGAACACATCTATAAGTGTATTCGATAAAATATGTACTTGAATGTGTAAATTGTGAAAATTCCATAATGTGCATTTAGGGTTTGTATACATTTAGGGGTTAAAAACCCTAATTTGGTCTCTAGGGTATTTTAGGATTTAAAGAATCATAATGGACTAGACAAAATGAAAAAAGAAGGAAAAACAAACAAAACACGGAGTATTGAAAGCAGTGAACATAATATGAAATTTCAGGGACGTAGATAAAATTAATGAAATTCTTACATAATGGGAAATTTAAATGTAATGGACTAGAATAATAAGAAATGACTCGAAATGAGAATGTGTATTGGTGGTTATGTGCAATTATGTGAACACAATGCCTAAAATGTGTGTATGTGAAGTGAGAAGTGTGGTGTACATGATGTGTCATATACGTGTTAATAATAATAATGGTATAAATAATGTTTAACAATCAATATATATATGATGAATGGTAGATATCAACGCCTGTAATGAAATGGTAAGCATAATGAGCCTTGTGATACGAAACACGAAATGTGAAGTTAACGAAGTAATGTTAAGTAAATATATAATTAAACTTATGCATGAGATTGTTATCGTAACTAGTATTAAAAAGTGGATAACGAAAATGATGACATGATGGCCCATATATGCTAAACAACTCACTAAATATGTTAACCGGTTAACTAGGAAATAACAGCTGCTAAGGCACCTTAATGCCTCATTACACATTTTTCCCATTATAGTATTAAGACCTTAGTGGTCAGGATTTGGGACATATATTGTTAGGAGACCTTTGTGGTCAGGATTGAGACCTTCGTGGTTAGAATTAGGACCTTTGAGTCGGTATTTTATTAATTGTACTAGAGCTCTATATATAGATATTTGATTATCCGGTTGGTGCAGCAACATAGAGGCCTAAAATGTAGGCCACTACACAACTTGATCCGGATATCCAATAAATAAGAGGTGTGACTCCTAGATATGGGCTAGAAATTTAATGGCCTGAATATACCACGAAACTAATAAAAGATAAATGATAGTTATAAGTAACAATCAAGTAAACTAAATCTTAATATCATAATTTATTAGGTTTAGGAGCCATGCAGCTCAATAAAGATATATAGACACATAAGAAAGGATAAACTTGCATAACCTAATAATGCATATAACAAATGATAAAGTAGTAATAGAAATGGATTGACCAATAATGACACGAGATAAACCATAAAATATAAAAGACATAAATGGGAAGCCAATATGCAAAAATGTCATCAATTGGTATGCTCATGTTTTATCCAATACACAACTAAGCATATTACTTAGCACATCGTATTTTCTCGATGCGTAGGTCGTAGATTTATCCAACATCAGATCGAGCCTCAAGGAATAACAATGCAATTAAGACAACCTCTCAATTGGTGTGTGTGTGCGTGTGTGTGTGTATATATATAAAACAAACAAATGTTTCTAATGTATAATTATCATGTGATGTATGCTTGTTATGGTATGATGTTGAGGTCATATTACATTTGCTGTGACTGATGATGATATGTGATAATGATGTGTACTAATTGATGATGTTGGAGGGTCAGAAGAACCTAGGAGATTGAGATTGAGATTGAGATTGAGATTGAAAGCTTTATAGAAGTGTTATTTTCAAATGTTTATTTTGGGACATGTCACCAGACAACCGTTATACTGTCAAAATTTTGTCAAACAAAACAATAACAATGTAAACATTTATATAAATGATACTGGTTTGAAAGCTACACATGGGCCCCCGATGCTCATGATGTAAGTACGCAATAGGATGACAGATAGATAGGGGTAAAACAGGTTAATGTGCCATCTCTTACTCTGACTAGCAATGGTTCGGATAGGTGTCACAATGTGCTATCACTCATTCAGATTCAACAGTCGGGTTAAGCGAGAGGTGTCACAAGTTCCCCCTCAAGGCCATATGCCCCTTAACCTTAATCTACAAAACAAGTCATCAACCAAATCTCTAGCAATCATTTACTGATGAAAGTAGGTATCTTTTTTCTCATCACCAATGGAAAAATAATGATGATCTTGTAGTGTGAAAATCTGGTTGCATCAAACTCATCAAATCAAAGGACAATTAGATTGCAGAAAAATATAGTTCATGTAAGCAAATGGATGGACTAAGAAGGTACAAACAAACTTCTAGCATGATTAGTATTTTCAACTTTATAAACACAAGAGAGAAGAAGCTCTTCTATAGAAACAAACTTTATAGTAAATTCTTCAAATTTCAACAATTACTAAGTGCAAGAGTCCTGAAACTAGAGTTGAAAGTTTTAGTAGACTCAAATGTGAAAGGGCAAATTAGCAACTGGAAATTACTTGGTTGGTAATCAGAGCATTTTTCTTCCGATAAGATGGAATAAGATTGCAGCCACCATAGCTGCAGCACAATAACTTCTGCTTGATTTGCACAAGTATTGACAACACTTCAACATTGCAGAACACATATTAGGGTTAAACATTGAAGTTAGAGATACCGAACTGAACCGAATAACATAGTAAAATAATCCATAACTTAAAACTGTATTATAACTGTTGACTTTAGTTGATAACGGTTCTAAATATTAACCCATAAGACATACAGTAAATTGAAACCCAATTATCGAACCAAAGTAAACTAAAGAACCGGTATATAGATATATTTTATTTTACATAATATGAATGAAATAGGGTTACATTTTCGTACCTAAGCATAACTTGTATGCGACATCGGATTCTGGATTTAGACTTAAAATAATCCAACATCACATATAATAACGTATCGAATAAGCACTAATGAAACAACACACTTTTTTCATATCTTCATTTCTCTAATTATATGTAATTTATACATATTATACTTCTACATTCAATAAAATTTTAGTTTGGTTCTCTTTTATTTAATACATAGAAGTATTTTAATATTAAAACACAATAAATGGGTTTTAAGCTGAGAACAAAGGCAACAATTTGATTAACAACTCTATTCAGTAATATCCCCTAGTAGCCATAGAATCCAACTAACATTTGATACGATGTAGCAAGGGAAAGATTCAAAAACCAACAAAAAATTAGAAGGTTGGGGAAAAAATTTACAAGGAAAATAGAACCATAAACATAGGACAACATCACCTTCCAAAACATCTCGAAACTGATGAGACAAGGGAAGATGACAGAAACTTCATCCCAGCAGAACCACCAGGGAAGTAGGAAATAGAATAATATGACAGTGCCAGAACCTAAATTTCCACATGACCATAAATTTCACCATTAGATGCTAGTTTCGTACCTTTAGGAGGGAAGAAAACAAAGAAAAATGATGTAGAGGTCTTTCCAATCATTACTGTTTCTCTCATTTAGAAAAAGAAAATGTATTCATCTCTATATGCATGCAATAGAGAGAAGCAATGAACTAAAATCAGTGGAAACCAAGTACCTGTATCACAGAGAATAATACAGAAAGAATGTAGCTGTGAAGCATCATGGATACATATATAGTACCCACCATACTGCCTATGAATCCTAGGGTGAAAGGAAGTCTCTGAAAAAGGAAAGAGATAAAATCATGCATTAATGGATCTCCATGATAGACAACATACTATGCATCTATTTACGAGAAAAGTGTATCCAAAATCTAATTGCAACAGATACCTCTTTCGATGTCATGTGAGTAAATTGATTCTTAAAACCCCTGAGTGCCACGAATGATGAAATGATAAAGACACATCCAAGAGTAAAACAGATTGCAAATTTCTGGGGCATAAGTACTATGACTGGCAGAAACATGGCAAATGCAATGAAAATAAAGAATACTCCGGTAGCCAAAAACAAGCCAAAATACATTAGAGATTTTCCTGAAGGAATGTTGCTGGTAGCAGACTGGAAATTCCCAGGAATGTCTCTCACTCCTTTAGAGACCCTGAACAAGTAACATAAAAGAATATTTTGAAAGTTCAGTTACCAATTGTATGAATATAAAATTGGTTAAAATACATTCAAATATTTTATTTTATTTTATTTTATTTTATGGAGGCCTTGTCAGTTAAGTTAAATACATATAGAACAAATCAAGATTCTCATGAATGTATTTTAAACGGAATCAGCAATTACAATTCCATAATACAACAAAAGCAACACGCAGGAGCATTACCAGCTACATGATTTGAAATGCAAGATCAAGATATAAAAAGAACGTGATAGAGTTGATATGTTCCCTTGCCTCACTATTTGAAATGCCAAGATGCACATATTGTGCAGATTTCAGAATAAAATACAGAAAAAACACCCAAGCAAACAGATTGAGCATAGTACAAAATTTAAAATATCCTACAAAAGCTAAAAAAACATGGTTGATACACAAAGCCATTTGATCGATTTGAGATACAACCATCAATATAATTAGATATTAGCC
>CANXYI011047142.1:0-11257 GCA_948208565.1 Hura crepitans
ATCATAGAATCCATGGTTACTTTTTCCCTCTTCCACTCTAGTATTAGTGTAAGATGCAGTAATCTAGAGTGAACCTGATGCTCAACTTTCATTTGCTGGCATGTCAAACACTTGGCAACATATTCTGCCACATCTCTTTTCATACTAGGCCACCAATAATAAGCTTTTAAGTCCAAATTTTCCTCCTAGGATGCATGGAACATGGAGCCTCATATGTCTCTTTAATATCTATGACCTCAAGTCATTTGTACTAGTTACATACAACCTGTTATGATAATACAGATACCCATCCTCTGTTAACTCTACCTTGTGGCCTTCCCCTCTTAAGCCTTGCCTGCCATCTAAACTAGTTATTCCTCTTCCATCTGGTTTTCCTTAATCTGCTATAAAAAATCTAGCTTTATCTATAACTTAGCTAGCACAACATCTTTTAAAGTGTACTACAACTATCATTCATAACATTCAAGGCCATTATAAATTTCCTACTCATAGTATATGCCATCACATTATCTTTCACTAGGTGGTAGCCAATCAGGCAATTATAATCTTTGATTAGCTCCAACTAGCTTCTTTGTCTCAAGTTTATCTCCTTATGAGTAAGAAGGTATTTCAGCAAATGTCAATAGCTAAAATATATGCCCAATCAAAGTTAGAAACATTAAAGTCAATAGCATAGACCAAATGTGCCTCACAAACCTTCTGAAGGATTTTTTTGCTTTAAGAGCAGAGATAAGATTATTCAAAAGACTTCTCTCACTATCTACCCCTTTACAATACGAAGGGTCAACTTTTTATGTTCACAGTCATTTATAGCCTGACACTTAGTAAGCTATCCACTTCTAGGATTACATTAAACCTATTAAAAGGCAAATCAATCAAATCAACAACAATCTATGGCCTTAAATCACTAGAGGATATTGCCTATACAACCTATTCATAATTACACACTACCCCTATAGGATTGCTAGCCTTGATGTCTACATCAACTTGTTCAGACTCTAACTACCTATTCTATACTAGTGCATTACATACTTAGGAAGGTTTAGAATCAGGGTCTATTAAAACCAAGACTAGAATATTAGATAAATAAAAAGTATTAGTTATAACATCTAGTGTTGTAGCCTTTTCTCTAGCTCTCCTTTAGTTTGCCTTTAACTCTTATTCTAGGTACAACATTAAATGCCTATGTTTAAGCATCCTATACATGTCCTTGAGGACACTCTCATCCATAGGGCTCTTTAACACCACAATGGAGGCATTCTCCTTTTTTGCCTACTCTGCAGTACTCCCAGTGCCTTTTCTAACAAGTGGCACACATGGGAGGTCCATTCATAGTACCCCCTTGTACTAGGAGTAATATTTACCCGATAAGGCAATCAAAATCTACCAATGGAGACTTGTCCTAACCTTCATGTCTGTGCCTATCTTTGCCCTTGATACCATGTCTGATACTGGGATATAGGCTGAGAATATGCCTATGATTGACCCTCTCTCCTCTTTTTACCTTCCTAACACTGCATTGGACTGTCCCATAGTGTATTACCTCTTTCCCTAGAAGAGATCCCTCTTTTCTAGTACCATTTCTTCCATGTCACATGCAGCTAACATTGGTACTGCAAAATCTCTCTTTCTAAGATTTGCTATCTATATCTTTGACCCTACATTCTATCCTACTAGGAATCTCTTACATTCTCTATATTATTAGAGATGCACTCCTCAGCATACTTTAGGAGTTTAGTAAAATCTTTCTCATATACTAACTTTTTGGTATCCCAGGACAGGGGTTACTTCTACCTATTATTAGCCAGTCACTTGTGACTATAGCTGTTGTGCAGTATTACTGGGTTTAGGTACTGGTACATAGCCTACTCCCTCTATAGCTATGGTTACAAAACTAGTCAGTTCTTTGGCCCCTCCTTTGGGTAACTTGATTAATCATATTTTTATTATAGAGGACCTTCTTATTAGCCTCGGGCAATGTAATAGTTTAGAGGAATTTGAAACTTAGACATATGCATTCATGTACTTAGCCTAGGAACATTAACTTATTCTCTGATACCATAAAATGTGACACCCCCTACTAGATTCTCGAAGAAACCCAATAAGTAGTGCACTACCCACCAAGTCACCTATCTCACTTCTCATATAGTCATTCGTTTAACTTTTACTTGTACTGCACTAAGCAATTTCATCTAACTCCAAACTCAGTCCAGTCTATTTTTATAGTCCACTTAGGTTCATCTTTTCATGTTTAAGCTATTATAGAATGATTTCAACCTAGTTCAATATGTCCTAAAAATTTTGATAGCATAACGACTGCTTAAGTCATTAATCCAAAATTTTAAAACCTATGAAACACTTCTGTAACAAGTATTCATATCTCTTAGACCCCTTTTAGTCCCCTAGATATCAACTTATCATCATCATCTATCAAACAGCAATCACAGGCCTGAGGCCACAATCAAGAAAACATATAAAGCCTCAGGCTCACAAACAATCACACAAGGCGTACTTACAAAATAAGTATTAATACACAATATGTATTAACCCTTACTTAATTACAACATAGTCTGTCTGTATATATATACAAATACTATTCTATGTCCCTTATATCCATCACACTGATTTTTCCCACCTAAGTACATAGAGTGTAAAAGCTATACAACTGTATATGATCAACCATCTTAAAAATGACCTATAAACTCCATTGCACATTTTACTAGGTGACATCCTTAACCTTGGTACTTGCACACCAAAATAGGTATGCTGAGCATAAAAATACTCAGTGGTGAATTCAAACATTTAAAACATGTCCAACAGTTTATTCATGCATTATACTTCTATTCTTTTCTTATCTTTATATCCTAGCACAATTAAAGAACTAACTTCCAAAATTTACCATTTTATCCCTAGGGTGTTTCTATCCATAAATTATCCAATTAATTAATATAATTCATGTAAATTATGTTTTAGGATCATAATTAACTATTACATGCATAAATTATATCCTTTTAAGCTTGTAAGCCTTATTCGTGGAAAATTACCAAAATGCCCTAGTTTCATTTTAATAATCATATGTAAATTTATTAATCTTATTTAATTATTTCAACTAGCCCACCTCAAAAGGTAACCTTGATAAACACTAGATTTAGAGCTAAAAATAACATAATGTAGTGGTCCCTATTTTGGACTTATACCACTGCACCGGCTTGTTCACATACTAGTACCCAACATACAAATGATAATATCTAGCCTACCTGGTAGACTACCCTATTTAACCAGCTAGTACAGTGATCTTTTAGGACCTTAGCCACTGTACCAGCCCTATTTAAAAATTTAAGATGTCATAAACTAGTCTGCATAGCAAATTGGTTTATTTATTTAACTAGTGCAGTAGCCCTTCGGACCTATGCCACTGCAACGATAATAAAGATATAATTCAAGTGAATGTCATAGTTTAATATGACTTTTCAATTAGTACAGTCGTATAAAATAGACCTAAGTTGTTGTGCCGGCCCTATTTGAAAGTCAATTAAACTAGTAGTTACAAAAACCCCTAAGTTAACTAGTCAATCCATCTAATAGGTGTCTAACTAGTGGCCTATTCAACATCAATATGTGTCTACTTCTTTATAGATTAACTTTTTATAATATTATAACCTTAAGAATAGACAATTATAATCTTTACAACATAGTTGGAATTTAGCCTAGTCTGGTATGGCCATAAACAAGTTGTACCGGGTAAAATATCAAAAAATATAATCAAGGGTTTAAGTGCCAATAATTATGATGTATTATATTAGATTTAATTCCATAAGTATTTCACAAATCTAGGCCATTTATTATCCAGTGGATTTATTGGTTCAGGTAATGGTTATTTAGGACAGTTATAGGTCGTTGCGGCTAAGTTTTATTAAACTTTTCAAGTCCATTACACCTTATTTTTTAGTGTAGTTTTAGCCACTATTTACACCAATTTCATAGGCCCTAAGCCAACAAATTATAGGCCATTTATAAGGCCAAACCATAGGCTTGAATGCCATTACATATAATCATACATAATAGCCCTCAAAGGCATAAGTTTTAGGCATATTATTTAGTCTCAAGTTATAGCCCCTTAAAGGCACATTATATCCCACTTTTCATGCATCTTTCAAGCTAAGTCTAGTATCATTTTACATGCCATTTCTTAACTACATTACATGTCATCCTAGGGTAGACATCTTATTTATTTTCATGCCATGATTAATTAAGCTAGTCATGCTTAGATGATCATGTGTTAATACATATGACATTATACATATATTATCCCTTTTTTCATGCCATTATCATTACACTAGCTTTTAGGTACAACTAGTTAAGAACCTTAATCATGCATTCCCATAGTGTTTATTACACCTTTATTCATTTATCCATGGCTTAATCACACTTACATATATACCTTTACCATTTCATGACATTTAAAGTACACATTTGCTAAGTTCATGCAAATTTAATATCATGCATTACATGCATATTACCTTGTATCATCTATAGACACCAACTTGCCCACATACAATACTTGCCAAGCTTCCCTATGCCATTTATACCTTTCAACCACTAAGGGGTATTATTGCCAATACATACCTTTTAACATCACTTATCACACATACACTTTACACATTAATACGCTAGCATATGTCCACGCACGTAGACTTTATACCATGCATGCTATACCAATGTGCAAGCCATACATGCCTCGACTGCATGTACACTTTATGCCAAATATGTACTTTTCTATTAATTCATAATCATTTCCATTTCTTAACATCTGAAACCATAATTCATACCCTAAACACCATAACACGCACACTAAGCATCATTAACACATAACAAGCATTATGGAAAACCTCTGAGCCAACTAAGAAATTGCCAACAATCTCACCTATTCTTATTAATTCATCATGTAATTCACCTTCCATTGAATTATATACTACTTGTTCGCATCCCTTTTTCCTTTAGGCCGATCAAGTTGAAATAGCTGAAGACTCAACCTAAGCCTCACTCTTCGAGTCTCAAAAGATGAGAAGGAAATAAGAGGAATCTTAAGCTGATCCTATTTGATTAGCCTAGGAAAAGTGAGTTAGGCACTACAAGGTAGGACTCGCCACCCGACCGGAGTTGGGAAGTACCTTATAGGGCCAAAACAAGAGTAGTTTGAGACCCTAATCTTATTTATATCCCAAGTTAATATGAAAATTTAGTTTAAATTTATAATATTATTCCTTTTCTCATATGGCATTTTACAATTAAAATAAATCACATATTCACATATGAGGAATCACAAAACATATTTATAGAAAAAATAAAAGTTACTTGAAGTTGAAATATCATACATGAAATCAGGTAGTTGATTATTTTGAGAACTTTGGTTCTCGCATGCCAATTTTTGAAAATAGATTTTATCATCGCAACTTTTATTAAGAAAAACCTATTTTATTAACAAAGCACTAATTAATTAGGTGTAAAATTTTTTTGATTATCTCTTCAATGTGCAAAAATCATTTTCTACCTAATGCAGCATTCACAGAATATATTGGGATTGAAATTGAAAATATCATACATAAAATCGAGTAATTGATTAGCTTGAGAACTTTGGTTCTCGCATGTCAACCTTAGAAAATGATTTTTATTATTGTGACTTCTATTAAGGAAAATCAAAACCCATTTTATTAGCAAAATGCCAATGAATTAAATAAAAATGGTTTGATTATTTTTCCAATGTGCAAAAAATCATTTTCTACTTATTCTAGTATTCATGGAATATATAGGGAAACAATTCGATAATAAAAATATATTACATGGCAATTACCTAAAATACATCCTAACATAATAAAATTACATTTTAGAATATCTAAAATACAATATAACTAAAGTGAGTGACAATAAAGGAAATTAGCAAAAGAAAACACAGAGCACAAAATAAAATAAATAGCAAGAAATGAAAGGTTGTTAAAAGGTTACTTCATCGGGGTTTAAGGAGGTGACAGAAAGAAATAACAATCAAGTCCCAATAAAACAAATAACTCACTTCACAATAAAATTAGAGCATTAATATGTGAAGCAAAATAGATAGACAAATAAAAATAAAATAAAAAAGAGCAGTCACATAAGTATTACAAATATTGCACAAATAAATTATCACATCTAATTGGTAGATGGATAAGGTAGAAAGAAAGAAAAATAAAAATAATAGATTAAAGGGTCGACTGACCCATCGTGTATATTTACCTTTAGAAAAGACCTCGACTAAATCGAAAACTGCCACCAAACCTTTAAAAACATCAAAATAGGGTGTTTAAGAGTGCATTTTTGCTTTTTGGTGTCTTTTTCCTCAAAAAAACCAACCCCTTCTCGAAAAAAATATTTCAAATTTTATGTACACTTCTCGAGGTAGAAAATGGCCATTTTAGGCATAAAAATGGTTATTTTTGGCTTAAAATGGCCATTTTAGACCAAAAATAGTTGGTTCCCTATGAAAATGGCCGTTTTCCCAAGGAAAATGAGGATTTTGATGATTTTTTTAAAGAAATTTTTGAGATCTTTGATGGACATTAAAACCCTATTTATTATGATTTCTGTCTTTTTCATCATCATTAGGCAAACCAAACATAGGAGCCCTAGAGACCCCGTGTCTATAGTTGTCCCCAATTTTAAAGAGGTGACTATAGAGTGTGTGAAGTGACCCAAAGTTTAGAAAAGAAAGAGACATGCACCTTATGGGGTGATCCTTTCATAAGAATCATTATGATCGAAGTTGATGAGGTCTATAAGCTGTGCTAGAGACATTACACCCATAGTTGATTTAGTTGAGGCAGTGCTGTGAGACATTGCACCTGAACTCAGGTAGCACTATGAGATGGTGCACCCGAAGATAATTTGGTTTAGGTAGTGCTCTAAGACATTGCACTTGAACTCAGGCAGTTCTATAAGATGTTGCACTCGAAGATGATTTCATTCAGGCAGTGCTCTAAGATATTACACCTAAACTCGAGTAGTGCTGTGAGACATTACACCCGAATATAATTTGGTTCAAGTAGTGCTCTCGAGACATTGCACTCGAGCTCGAGTAGTCCTATGAGACATTGCACCCAAAGATGATTTAGGTCAAGTAGTGCTCTAAGACTTTGCACCTAACTCGGGCAGTACTCTAAGGCATTGCACCTAAAGATGATTTGGTTTAGGTAGTGCTCTGAGATATTAAACCTGAACTCAGGTAGTGCTATAAGACGTTGCACCTGAAGATGATTCTTAGAGGGATTTGTTGTCAATGAGTGGCCACTCTTGCTACTTGCAACTGAGCAAATAGTGCTAGGCTGATGTTGGTGCATTTGTGATGTTGCTTAGAAATTTTAGCTTCCTTATGTGTAAAAAAAATGAGGTAAAATATGTTAGTCATCAGAGGTCATTTGCAACATGGATGCATGCTTTATGTGTGAGTGCATTTTTTGAATTCATATTATGGTTTTAAAAACTATTACCTTTGTCTTTTCTTTGCCTCTCTCTTTTTTAATTATTATGTACATATATTATTTATTTATTTATTTTTTGTTTTTTTATTTTTTTATTTATATTTATTTTTTATTTTTATTATATATTTATTTTTTTGTTGTTTTATTAATGTTCTGTCAAAAGGATAAAAGCAATGAATAAAATATGATAATTTTATAAATGAATGCTTTTGAGTACAAAAAATTTGTGTCTTAAACTAATACTAAACTAATATGTACATAGAAAAATAAAATAAAATAAAATAAAAATCTAGGGAGCCAAAGGCTATCTGTAATCCCTGAGTGTCTAGAGCTCTATCTCCATCACGTCCAGCCTCTTAGATGTCCAATGCTCAGACTCTTCGATCCTCATGCTGAGATTTTTGTGGATGTGACGAAGCTGCTTTGTCATTCGAGCCTCCAAGCCCTATAAAAGAGCCTCGAATGGTGATGGAGGAGGTGCTGAAGAAGATGGATCTATCCTCTATTATTAAGCTTGCCTCTGGGGAGACAAGTCTGCCCCTAATAGCTCCTCACAGTTAAGTGCAAACTGGTCATCCCCTCTTTACTACTCCGCTGACTGGTTATCTAGCTCTATAGCTACCAGCAGTTTGTAGCCACCTGGTGCTCAAGAATCAGCCCTCACAGTCTGAATGGCTATGTAAGTGTCTTTGTCAACCCACAAATGCTGTCAAAAGGGTGTGTTGAGATGCTGCTCTAGGATGCCTAATCCTAGTAGGATGGTTATGACAACCCCTCCAATAATGATCCTTTTGCCCCGAGATCAGTTGGCTCAATGAAGATACTCGAGGATGGTCTAGGCTGGGTTAAGCTAGATGTTGTGCCTTATGGCCTAAAGACCATACAACTTTGTTCGGTTCAATTGAACGATGTTGCCGACACACCCTAAGTAGCTAACGACTGAGACCCTATGCAAGTAGCAGTGAACTGGGTGTCTAATGGTGGTGCTTTAGTTCAGTTGGCATTGTAGATGGTGCCAACTCGACCAATGTACTCCTAATGCTCATTTAAGCTCTCTAGGACCTCTATGCCCCCATTGGTTAGTAGGCATAGTAGCTCAGTGAACTGGAGAAATGAGATGTTGAATATAGTCTTGAGGGCAATGAAGTGGATGGTAGGTGCATCACTCAAGTGTGCCCACTAATAACAGAAGGTGCTGAGAAACTCTGAGGTGATGGCTGGATAGGTGGCACACCTCTGTAAGTAAAACTCTTACCATCCCACTTAGGCGAGTAGCTAGTCTACTCTATCTAGCATGCCTAAGTCTCGTAGTGTCTAGGTATATAGTAGCGGCTCCCGATCTGTGTAATCGTGGAAAGGCATCGAAACTGCTCAACTTCTTCATCAATAAGCCAGCTTGGGACTGCCACATATTCTAGCATAGGTTGGCAGCATGGGCAACTTTGATGGCATTGTAGAGGAATGATTATGTGTATATATATATATAGTGTTTAAGTAAAAAGATGAGAAAATGCATGAAAATGACAAAAAAAAATAAACCATATATAGTAAAGGGAAAATGACCATTTTTGCTGATTCAAAATGGCCATTTTGACCTTATGAAAATGGCTTGTTTTAGTGATGAAAATGACCATTTTTTAAGCCAAAAATGGCCATTTTGAGGCTTCAAAATGGCTATTTTTGTCAAACCAAAAAGCCCATTTTCTAGCTTGAAAACGGTCGTTTCAACAAAAAACACCCATTTTCACTCAAAAATGCCCGTTTTTCTAACAAAAAATGCCTATTTTTGTCCAAAATGCATGTTTTCCACGTTTTTAAGCTATAAATGTGCTAATTTATGTATAGATCCTCATGCCACTTGAATTTTTCCTTGTTTTAGCAATAATGAGCGACAAATTTCTTCAAAAACTTCATAAAATTCTTGATCTCCCATCCATATGGGTGACTTCCATCTTAGCTCCCTATGGTGGGCTAAAATTTCTTCGAAGCGTGTACCTCAATTAGTCTTTTCTCAAGGCAGTGAACCAATTTTGGGACTCGCAATTCCACATCTTCCAATTTTCTCATTAAGAATTATGCCCCTTATTTAAGGAATTTACTGCAATTTTAGGCATGTCTCACTCTTCTAATACACTACCCTACTGTCCAACTTGAGTTCTTCACTACTCGTATGAGGTCATTAATATGTTAGGCATATTACCTTCATTGGCTACTAGATGGGTCCTGAGGAGAGGACCAGTCTCTTTAAGTGCACTGCTAGCCTATGCTGAAGGCTATACGGACATTCTATCCCTCCGCACGGGCATATATTTATTCATCTTCTTCTCTAAATACCTGATAGTTTCAATTGAAGACCACTTTGGAGACTATTAGTTATTTAAAATGGTTAATGATTTGCTGAAAGGCTTGAATCCTTTTCCCTTAATTCTTACTAAAACAATTTTTAGCCTTGACGCTGTGTGGTCTAGAGAAGCTAAATTTTTCTGTGGGAGCCCGTTTTTACTTTAGGTTTTTTTTTTAGAATAGACCGCCCTGAAAGGGGTTTTTTACCCTATTCTCTAATCTGTCTATTGCCTAAGAAGCCTTTCTAGGTTTTCATTCCTAGTAGACTTTTTAAGGATAGACTGCCCTTACGGGTTTTTACCCTACCCCTTGCTTGACTTTTGCTTAGGATGCATTTGTAGGTTTTTATTCTTAACAGCATTTTTTTAGGTCTAGTTACAGGAAAAGATTCTCCTATTAGATAACCCTCCACCTTGTGTTCTTAGATCTTATAACTTAAAGCATTTATTGTCTCGAGCCATCATGCGTCATTTTGCAGATGTTAAGCAATGGGTCTTTTGGCTAGGTACTTTAATTGATGATGAAATAAGTTTTAGGAACTTATAGATTTGCTTATGGTATGTGTCATGTAGCTACATGTCAGGCTGTATTCCTCTAGCTAGTTTTCATGAGGTTACCTTTTCCATTCCTGACCATTACATGAGGCAATTTGGTGAGAGCCAAAGCATTGTCACCTGCCCCTTGTATTTTAGAGGAGGAGATATATCTATCAGCTTTATTGTTGGCTATCACAACCTATAGAGGTGGTTACCTTAAAGATGAACATTGCATCTAAGGTTGTTTGTAACTTTTGGACTTCTAATCTATATAAAGAATGGGTAATAGGCCCTTCTCGGGACAACCAGGCCTACTGGCTGAGGATGGGTAGCAAGAGCAGCAATAAGAGGCAAAAGACCTGAGAGAGATTTCTTCTCTTTTTTTTATTACTTGCACTTAACATTATACTCTTTTAGTTTATAAAATGCTCAATCATGTTTATTAAAGTGGTCTTATCTAGCTACATCATATTGGCATTTTATGATAATCACAATAGGACATTAATGCAACAACACATTTCCTTATTTAATTAAGAGAGATTTTAATTACATCTTAAAATCATGTCATCAATCAGCCCTCACGGGTTTTCTTGATTGACCATTTTCTCTCAACCCTTAATTATTGCATAGGATGCCTTTTTTTAATTTTCACCCTATTGGGGTGCCTACTTTTAGCAAGGCCGCCATTTGCTGATTTTCGACATGTCGGGCTATTATTATTTTTTCCTTTTTCTCATTCTTTTATCTTTAGCCATAAAACCTCTTCAAGCTGTCTATATTCATAAGCTCCTTGAATTCATTTCTATCATAATCTATAAGGATTGCAGTGCCTTTTAGCTTTTGGCAATATTCACTTGAGGATGAATG
>CANXYI011047192.1:0-10891 GCA_948208565.1 Hura crepitans
AAATCAAATAAAAATAGAATTATCACTAATCACTAGCATCCTTTGTATGAACTCATCTCACAATTTCACAGATTTACGTCAGTTCATATTGCTTTTCATTTTACAATTATGAAAAATCGATTGGCACTTATCAAAATATAGTACTATCACCCTATTGTTCAGAAAAACAATACCTTCTCTGACTTTTGCAGGCTGCAACTCTCTATCACACATTTATATGCATCCCAATGTTCTTTTGCAAACTTGCTTAAAATATTGAACTGTGTTTCAAGTGCTGAATTTGCCTCTGACAACTTTCTCCATGTTTCTTGGGACTTCTGAGGTTCAGACTTCTGCCACTTCTTCACAGCACCCACCATTGATGGCGTGGATGATCCTCCAGTTCCTGGTTCTCCTAGTAACTTCAGCAAGTATCAAATTGTTATCAGCAGAATGCTAGTTGGCTTCTTAGTAGATGAAAATGCTCTACAATATTCAGTTGTGTAAAGCCAAAATGTTTCTTTCATGCTAAATCCATAAATTTTTCTTTTGGTTGCTCCCCTTGATTTGCAAATGCATGTTTGAATCTATCGTGCCATGCCGTCTTCATATCTATAGGAGCTCTGGACAGAGATGCTAAAAAGCTTTCTTAAATAAAGAGTCCAAATTAGGTACACATCTGGGAATTGCTCCACAATCCAACAAGAAGGAAGGATAATCAGCATACATAAAATCCATGTGGGAGTTTGAGAGTCCAGAACCAGGATAGGGGGAAAATTTATGCAAGTTATCAAGAGAAAAAAATAGATCATTAAAATAATAGGACAATGGGTTGGACATCCATTCAATATTGGTAATGGCATCTGTGTGAACACACATATATGTAAATAACTGGAGATGTACATTCATACAAGAAGCATCAAATGCATATGGAAAAATGTTTACCAGGTTCATCAATGGTGGCAAGGAAAAGATAGTCCTTTCGTGGTCCCACTTTTGTTTCAAGATGCTAACAATGACTTCCTCTAATGAAATTCCTTTGGCAGCGTCCTGCAATAATTTACAGGCAGAAGGTGTATAGGAAAATTAGGGTGGAATTCTGCAAAATAATGCTTTAAAATTCCATAATACTTATATTATTTTCTGAAGAGGGAAGCATCACTCGATGAGTCAGCTTACCAAAATAAAAGAAATACACAGGACTAATTAATGTGTCAATCTCCTGTAGTATGACATCATTACAATTTTCACCATTGGATTCAGTGAGACACAACTTCAATCCAGGGATTGTATACCCACCCACAGTAGATCATAATCTTATTATGAGATCAGAAGTTCCCAAGCACACAGAAAATTGGTGGGTTTGTGGTCTAATGTATGTATATGTGTTACAATCCATGTGCAAGATGTCACACATCTGAATAAATATGAAATTGAGAAGGAAGCCAAAAATGGGAATACATAGAAGTAACAGGGCAGCTTGTATATAACTGACCATGTATCTCACACATACGATAATCTCCCAGCAGAAATAACAAAACTAATAACAGGAAACAAACTTTTCTAGGAGGAGGCATAGGGAGGGGTAAGAGAGACAGACCTGAGCTGAGGAAAGCACTTCTGGAGAAAAGCGAACATAACGATGACTGCCATAAACTGCAGAACTGACATCAAAACCACTGCCAACTTTCCCTTGTGCGATACAGTGGGCAGTTTGTGCTATGATATGCACCATATCAAGATCACAAGATTCCTTATCTTTATTAACGGATAAGAGATCAACTACTCCAAGGTAATGAAGTAAAGCAGCAACCACAGCAGTGGTCATTGCAGCTGATGAACCCAATCCAGTTTTAGCCACCTCAGGTTTGCAGTTCTGTCCATTTGCTTCCTCTACATTGAAGGTGATTGAGGTGAAAGAAGGAAGTGTAGCCAATGCTTCTGGTGACAAAGGGAGTCCACGTGCTTCAATCTGCGAAAAAGTGCAAAACCACATTAACAATAGTAAGATAAAATTCATGGAGTGAAAAAAGTGAATCAAAATCCTGGTTGCAGTAAAGGGCGAATCATCCTTCAGGGGTGACTGCTTGAAGTTTCCTGCACGAAAAATTTTCATACACCACCCAGAAAGAATAATTGTTAGATAGTATCAGAAAGGATTTTAAGTTGTCATTACAAATTAAGATTACAGACAAATTGAATGTCCCACAAAGATAAACCTCAATAGTTACATTTTATCATGACCAAGGTTACCTTCCATTATGGAGATTGGTTGGCCATAGATGTTTTCCTTCCACAGATGACTTGAGCTTTCAACGTGGAGCACATTTCATGGTTTATTAATACAAGGAAAGAAGTATGAAGAAGGGCACATTTCGTGGTTTATTAATATAAGGAGAGAAGTATGAAGAAGAAGAAGAAGAAGAAGAAGAAGAAAAACAAAATAGTAGAATAAATGATGGTGTGAAGCACGGTCACTCCAACACTTATATAAAGAATAAAGATGCCTCCAGAAGATTAAGGATGTGAATACCTGATTTCGATATGAGTAGAAGTCATTGGAACCCAAAATTGTGATATCAAGACCTAGGCCATAATCAGGATAAATTATCAGTGAAAGCCTCGATTTAGATATCCTAAAGCAAAAAAAGAGCGTGAAATATTATATACCTTGCAAGAGTAGCTTCTTTAAGGCATCATTCTTTTCTTTGTCGAATGTTGCATATGCAGCTGCTACAGCATATTGCACTACTTGTTCCACAAAGGGATTCCTTGATTCACTGAATTTTGTTGAGCCAAGCATCAGAACAAAATTACTTGAAGTGGCCATGCTTGATGCAGAATACCGACACATGATCAATGGTATGCAGGTATAAATGAATCCAAAAGATAATAGGTATGATTGATGAAAATTATAATGAAAGTCAGTCACATCTAACTAATGAAAAACTTGCCTCGAAGAGACAGATTGAAGATTTAAATTCTTCAGTGATAATTTATATGAGCTTTCTCTAGATAGTTGGGGAGAAGTTAATTTCACATCAGTCCATGCCTGAAAGAAGATACATGGAACACATAATCAAAGAAAATTCCAGTAATGCATTAGCAATATTTTTTTTTTGAAGAAAAAAACACACATCAACACAATCCTCAATCCAAGAAACCCTAGATCACGACGAAGTTCAGTTTTATGAACTTATTGGTCAAGCGGCAGAGTTATTAAAATGATTAAAGCATGGATTGATTAAGCCAAACCATGGATAAACCTCCATTTGACTTGAATAAGTTAAAAATGTGCCGATAGGCGCAATACGCATAAAGAGAGAATAGCAGTAAGAATTAGACGCACCCACGCCCAACTATCGGACTTGATTTCATCATAAAGAGGCTTCACAATTGCATAGAATCGAGCACTTGTGCTGAGTACAATCCCAGCATTGGGTCTTTCCAATACGAGGTAACCTCCAGTCATCAACACCTTACCCGGAGCAGAAGCAACTCTGTGATATTAATATTAACAACACCAAATATGTATTAAAAAAAAGGTGGAGAGATAACTAAGATTATTGAAGGATTAGGAAGCGAACATACACAGCCATTGCCTCTTTATCTTTCTCTTTCTCTATTAATATCTGAAATCGCAATTTGATATCTGATTGGCCGTGGCCGAAGTAGTGCAGAATTTCGTCGGTTTAGAAGAATATTTGAATGAGAGAGAGAAAAAAGGAAATTGGAACAACAGAGAGATAAATAGATTAAATGGGTAAATTCTCAAATTTTAAACAGCGGATAGAAAAGAAGGGGGGGTGGGAGGGATAAAGGGAGGTCAGTATAAGCAGATTCGCAGAGTGAGATTGTAGCGATTCTACTAGCGAAGAAGACGACGACAAGCACATTCGCACCTGTGTTTTTTCGAGCAAAGCATTCGCAATCGCACCTGTGTTTGTGACGTTAGAAAGAAAAGTCAAAATGCATCTTTCACATGGTTGGATCCGTCAACGGCCTACCTATCTTCGATATTCATAATTAAAGATATCTTTTGTGGGCGAACATCTCAAGCCTAATTCAACGTCAATGCATACTCGTCATCCAAATATCGAATTAATATCTTAATTAAGAATATTTTTTATTTGACAAAAATTAAAGTACACATAATTACATAACAGTTCAATTAATTAAAAAATTAATTTAAAATTAAATTAATATTTTAATTAATTAAATTGATATTTATTTTGATTTTATATTTTGCCTTTTTTCACCCATATTTCAAAAACATAATTTTGGTGAAGCGATCGATTCTATATATAGAATAATAGTTGTTAGCAAGGGGAATTCGTCATTATAGTCTTTAGCAGTGAATTTTTCAGATTTTTAGCAATAGATTTTGTAGTTTTCTGAACCGGGTTTTTTATATTGTTTATTTTTTCAATAATAAAATTTAGCAAGGATTATATTTTTGTTTAAATATTGATTAATATAATACTTGATTTATATTTTTTGAAATATTTTTAATTTTAAATTATTTTTGTGATATATATATATAGAGAGTTAAGTTAATAAAAAATTATTAATTAACATAACTGATTAATCAATGTCAATAAATTAATTAATAATTAATAATTTAAAAAATCAATATTAGTTCAATTTTTCTTTTCATGAACACCGTTAAAGTGGCTTATAGTCCACGATGACTATTAAAGATATAAATACGTAAAATTTTCAACTTTTCATGAATATGCAAACAACTCACTTATTAGTTATTAATTAATGGATATTATTGAATTCATTAATTGGAAGTTGATTCAATATATAGATATATCATATTGATTCAATATGCACCATAGAACAAAATAGCGATGGAAGGTTATCAGGTCAAAAAAATGTAAATTCTCTATATTATTAAAAATTAAATATAATAAAAAAATTATTTTCTTTGTCTACACAACTTCCAAAAGTTGCCAAGTGTAAAAGTTAGGACTGTACAAAATCAAACTGATCTGAAAATTGAATATAAAATTTGATAATTTAGTTTATTTGGTTAAATTTTCGATTTTTTTGTTCAGTTTTTTTGAATACTTTTGGTTTAATCTGTTTGGTTCTTAAAGGGCAAAAATTCAAAGAACCGAACTGGTCGAACTTATTAAAACGATATCGTTTTGGGGCTTTTATATATAAAAAATAAAAAATATATAAAATTTTGGTTAATTCGATTTTTCAGTTCAGTTCTATAAAAAATCGGTTTTTTGGTTCGGTCCTCATGAAAAATTTGGTTCCTTAGATTTTTAAAAATTTGAGATTTCAATTTTCGATTCTAGACCGAACCGACCGGTTGAACACCCCTAGTAAAAGCAAAGGGGAAAAAAATAAAACTTCGACTAATCAGCTGTTAGTAGATGTGCATGTCAATTTTTAGAAAAATCGTGATAAAAAATAAAATGGTGAAAGATCCATTTCAATGATTAATTACATAAAAAGTCATTAAATTTATATACTAGTAATTAAAAAGTGACAAAAAAAAATTTTTATAACGAAAAAAACACCTGTTAATTAAATATTTTATAATAATAGAAGAAAGGAATAATGCAGTAAAATTTCAGGAGATGAGGAATGTGAGATGGGAAATATTATTTGGTAATGTTGCTTGCAAAAGAATTAGACAAAGATAGAAATTTAAATAACTAAAATCAGTATAATAGAAAGTGGCTAGATGCATCTACTTTTGGGCAATATTAATCAGAAATAAGAAAAAAAAATTCAATATCCACGAAACTTTGTTGATCTTTAGAGAAGCTATAGTCCCTTCCGTCCTCTATGGATAGTAATAATATTGCAAATACTTGACAAGTTGGTATTTTAATATCGCAAATTTTGTCTTGAAGATGAGAAGAATTGACTGAAAAGTAACTTCAAATGTTCTTATAGATTATGGTATATGGACTATCCATTGCCCACGATTGATGATTTCTAGTAAAACGAAAAATGTCACTAAGATGATATTAGGCAAGGATTTATGCATATTGTTTAATATCCTAATCCAGATGATGTAATTGCGGCCTTATAAAGTGTTATTGTCCAATTAAAATTTATATTGAAAAGGAAAATTTATATTTCATAGCTAATTGCCAATTATATCAAAAAATTTAGTGACAAATTGATGATTTGATAATCGCGATATAATGGGTCATTTTGTGTAATATAGTATAATGAGCTGAGCCCATGATTAATTTTTATTCAATTATTTCATTATTTTTTTTATTATCAGCTGATTTGTCGACCTTTAAATTTTACTAAAATATTAAACAGTTATCATTTAAAGACTAAATATCGCGTGTTGTATATCTTGCATATTGAAAGCACTAAAGTATGAAATGATCATACCATCAATTTGCACAATTTGTATAAAAAAGAAGGTTTTGAAAAAAATTATTATAATTAAAGAAGATGGAAAGTATATAGTAAAAATTAATTGTTTTCTTTATTGACATGTCTTCTTAATAATGCATAGAGTGTATTTATAAGCAATGAAAAGCTTATCAAATAGACTTTAAATAATATAAGAATGTTAAATATATAGAATCTATATACAATAAATAGAATTTATCTATAAGCAGTCATCTATTATATCACAATAATTTCCCTTGGAAAACTATATATTATGAATATGACTCGTTAAAAACTTGCTAAGAAAAACTCAGTGGAACAAAAACTTGGCGAAGGGAAAAAGAATATAATATTCATTAGGTAATTTACTTCCAGAGTAGAATCAATCACAACACATTTTTCAGCTTACGCATTCCAATTCTACTGACATGTTTTCTAAAAATTGAACTTAGCAATGCTTTGGTAAATAAATCCGCTGGATTATCACTTGAACAAATTTTGCATATATCAATATGTCCTTACTTCAAAAGCTCACGAGTATAGAAGAACTTTGGTGATATATGTTTAGTTATATCTCATTTAATGTAGCTACCTTTAATTTGTGCAATGCATGTTGCATTATCTTTATGTAATGGTATTGTCTTGTTTTCTATTGCTAATCCGCATGCTCCTTTGATGTGTTGAGTCATAGTTCTCAACCATACACATTCACAAGTTACTTAATGAATAGCTAAAATTTTTGAATGGTTGGATGAGATAGCAGTTATGGTTTACTTTATGCATTTTCAAGAAATAGCAGTATCATCGTATGTGAAAACATAACCTGTTTGTGATCAAGCTTTACGAGGATTTGAAAGATACCTAGCATTAGTATATCCTATCGATACTAATTTTACTTCTTTTAGAAAGAATAAACCCATGTCAGAAGTGCCATGAAAGTAGTGTAGAACATGTTTTACCCCATTCCAATACCTTCGGATAGGTGCTAAACTAAATCTTGCTAGCAAATTAACTTCAAAAACTATGACAGGTCTAGTGCCATTTGCAAAATACAAAAGTGCTCCTATTGTACTGAGATATGATACTTCAGAACTAAGTAATTCTTTATCTTTTTCTCGATGACAAAAAGAATCTTTTGTGATATCAAGAGAATAAACAACCATTTGGAATACTTAATGGACATGATTTATCGATATAAAACTATTTTAAGATTTTTTTCTATGTAGGATGATTGATGAATAAAAATTCCTCTTGTTAAATATTAAACTTGAAAACTAAGACAAAATTTTATTTTTCCAAGATCTTACATTTCAAATTCCATTTTCAAATAATTTGCAATCATGGAGATCCTTTTTGGAGTCCCTACTATGTTTAAATCATCAACATAAATTGTAACTATAGCAAATTGATAATTTATCTTCTTAATAAAAACACATTGACAAATAGAATTATTCTAATATCTATTTTTCGCTAAGTATTCACTTAAATAATTATACCACATGCGTCCAAATTGTTTTAACCCATACAAAGATTTTTAGAGTTTAATGGACTACATTTATCGAGGTTTTGAATTTTATGCTTTAGGCATCTTAAATCCTTTAAGGATTTTTATATATATGTCATTATCTAATGATCCATATAAGTAAGTTGTCACTACATCTATTAAACATATGTCAACCTTTTCAGAGGCTGCCAAACTAATAAAAAATCTAAAAGTGATGGTATTCATGATAGGAGAATATGTTTCTTCATAATCTATGCTAGGGTTTATGAGAAATCTTATTCCACAAGTCATGCCTTATATCTCATAATTTCATTTAACTCATTTCTCTTACGGACGAAAACCTATTTATGCTTAATAGGATTGGCATCTTTTAGTGTTTGGACTATTGGTCCGAATACTTTGCACTTAGTTAGTGAATTTACCTTAGCATGAATTGCCTCTTTCATTTTGGCCAATCACTTCGATGTTGGCATTCTTCCATAGTTTGAGGCTTGAGCTTATTATTATTGATTATTTTAGAAGTAATTGCATAAGCAAACACATTATCAATAACAATTTTATTTATTTCCCACATATTTTCATGTTTTAATGAAATTTCATAGTTTTTTGGTACTAAAACCACTTTAAGGGTTGCTTCTCTAGAAGTATGGTGTTGTTAATTTTTTTACCTTTTTTGGAGTGTCACATTGAATATTTTTCATTTCCCTCTTCTTATGAGGAAAAGTATCTTTTGCACTAATACGTCAACCACGCTTCTGGCATATGGCTGATTCATTAGGTACCATACCTACAAGATGTCCTACTAGGATAATCAACCATACAAGTGCATTAACTGTCGGAATATGAGATTTAGTGACCCTTGGGTGTTTGTGAAAATATCTGGCAATTGATTTGCAATATTCTGCAAATGAATTATTCCTTGAACTTTAAGTTCACATTGATTTGTGCGTGTACCAAAATTATATAAAGTTGGTGTATTCCAACTAATTTATTGTGCATATGGTCCTTTATCTTTACTTTCCCCTAATGGTAGGAAGACTGACTCAAATTGACAATATAAAAACATCACTTATTAAAGGTTCAAGGTACTTAATAATTGAAGGGGAATGGAAACTTACATAGATACTAAGATGACACTGAAGACCCATTTTAGTTCGCTGAGGAGGTGCAATTGGAACATATACAACACAACAAAAAATTCTAAGATGAATTATGTTAGGTTGTTGATAAAAAACAAGTTGTAAAGGTGAAAACTTATGATATGAAGATGGTCAAATATGAATTAAAGATGTGGCATGAACTATAGCATATCCCCAAGCAAGTACGAAAAGATTTGATTTCATAAACATAGGTCTAACAATTAATTGCAAATACTTAATAAAAGATTCAGCTAAACCATTTTGAGTATGAACATATGCAATATAATGTGCAACATTGATTCCAATTGACACATAAAAATTATAAAATGCTTTTGAAATAAACTCTCTTGTATTGTTTAAACGAACTGTTTTAATGGATAATCAAGAAAACTTAGCTTTAACTTTGTCATTTAAGCAAGAAATTTAGCAAAATAATATTATGAGTGGAAAGTAAGCATATATGTGACCATCGAGTTGAAGTATCAATTAAAACCATGAAATACCTAAAGGTCCACATGAAGGATGAATTGGACCATATATATTTTCATCTATTTTTTGTAGAAAACTAAGAGATTCCAAATGTAATTTGGATGGTAAAAGTTTTACAATTAATTTACATTGAGTATAAGAATTACAAAAATAATCATTTGATAAAATAATTTTTTGATTTTTTAATTCATATCTATTTGAATTTTCAATAATATGTTACATCATAGTTGAACTAAGATGACCAAGATGATCATGCCAAAAAATAAAAGTCTTATAATCTGAGTACTTTTAGTGCATATAGTTTGATTTAACCATTTTAAATTTTGTAAAATATAATCCAGTTGAAAAACTAAAAGTTTTTCTAGTATGAACTTTTGGTTCGAATTTATGGAGGTGATATATACATATTCAATAACTCCCTCATTCTTGGTTTCAGGATGATAACCATTGCAATATATATCTTTAAAACTTAATAGATTTCTTCAGGATCTACTAGAATGTAATGCATTATCAATGAACAATATTGTTCCATTTGAAAGTGTAGATTTTGAGAAATATAAATTGCTATATTATTTCTGTCTATTTTACAAAGATTTATGGGGTATATATACAATTCTAAAAGTCCTAATACAAGAAAATATAGTAAACCTAATCTAACTATGATTCCTTATTGGAATCCTAATCAGAATATAATTCTGATTTACACATATCAACACTCCCCTTCAAGTTGGTGCATAGATATCACACATGCCCAACTTGCAAACTAAGGTATGGTAGGTCCTATTACATAATCCTTTAGTGAACACATCGGCAATTTGCTCATCTGACGTCACATACTGTAGCTTCGAGGCACCTTCAAGTACTTTTTCTTTGATAAAGTGTCGATTAATTTCTATGTGCTTGGTCCTATTATGCTGAATGGGATTTTGAGCAATGCTAATAGCTGTTTTATTATCACAATATAGGAGCAGTTCATTTATGTTTGACAAGTTTAATTCCTCCAATATTTTTCTCAACCATAGGAGCTCACAAACCCCTTATGCCATGGCTCTGTATTTTGCTTCTGCACTTGATCTAGCTACTACACTTTGTTTTTTACTTCTCCATGTCACTAAATTGCCTCCTACAAATGTACAATAACCAGTAATAGATCTTCTATCGTTTGTAGAACCAGCCCAATCTGCATCAGTAAAACATTCTATTTTCAAATGACCATGTTTTGCAAAAAGCAATCCTTTTCCTAGAGCAGACTTCAGATATCTCAGTATACGAAATACAGCTTGCAAGTGAGCCTCTCTCGGATTATGCATAAATTGACTTACCAGATTGACAGCATATGCAATATCCGGTCTAGTATGAGAGAGATAAATCAATCTTCCTACTAGTCTCTGATATCTAC
>CANXYI011047206.1:0-14330 GCA_948208565.1 Hura crepitans
GGTTGTGATGAATTAGTACACACTTAGTAAACTAGATGACATATTTTAAAGAATTTGTCAAAAGTAGTTCCATTTCTTTGTTGATTTTGGTGGCTAAATTTTCCTTTGGATGTTAGGCACCACCAAGAAAAATAATCATGCCAAAAGGAGCTATGCTATGAGAGAAAACAATCAAATAAGGAGACAGACTCATAATAGTACAAAATTGTGTATGTGAGGTGAGTTCTTGGTTGTATCTCCCTTATTTCTTGGTCTTTTTGGGTGATTCTTAATGCCAAAGTATAGCTAACATGTGTGTGATAGTGTGTATGAGGGTGGTTTGGTGGCCATTAGAGGCTAGTTTGGAGGTCATAGAGGAGGCACAATTACACCGTGGAAGCTGGAATTGGACTGGCAGCTTGCTTATAGATGGGATTGACATCTTCAAAGGCTTATGTAAGTGAAGTTAAAGCTTTTTCATCATGTAATAGGGTTCTATAAGGTTGAACATGGAAATAAGGTGGCTAGAATGGTGAAATTAGGGGTGATTTTTCCTTTGGTTGTGATGAATTAGTACACACCTAGCAAACTAAGGGATATGTGTTGAAGAATTTGTCAAAATTAGTTCCATTTCTTTGTTGATTTTGCTAGATATCATTACTTGTGTGGGTTATACATGAGCTAGAATGTAATTTCAGTATGGTATGACATGCTAGAATGAAGTTTATGGTCATTTTAGTTGTGAAATATTGGTGAATTATGCACTTGAAGTTGGTACCCGAGAGCCATTCTTAGTGTATTGTTTAATGGTGGCAAATGATCTATGATAATTGCTTGAGAATTGAGTATAATTGTATCATGGCATGTGTTTATGAATAAATGTTGCTACATTATGAAAGGGTATGGTAATGGTGTATATTTTTCTCTTAGTACCCAAGAGTTGATGTTAGTGATATGGTTTGTAATATAGTTCCTAAAAATATTTAGTATGTGCATTATGTTAACTATGAATTTGGCTAATAATGATTATGAGTTTTAAATGATGTATATGATATATTAGCATAACAATGTACACTTTAAAGGGCTAAGAAAGTCTTGGTTTAAAATGGATAATTAAAGATTAGAATAGTGACTTAAAGTGACCTTAAATGAATCAACAAGTGAACCTTCCTTGTGCCTCTAAGAGGCTAGTATTGATTTACACTTTGGCCATGGATTTGGCCTAGTGACAGTGGCATGGTGCCTAGAATTTTGGCTATGGAATTGGCCCAACTTCAGTTGGCTTTATTGCCTAGACTTTGGCCATGGACTTGGCCCAAATATAATTGGCCTAGTGCCCAGTGAAATATTAAAAAGAATAGTGAAAACTAAAATGAAATTGGACTTAAAACAATCCTAGAAAATTGACTTCCAAAAGTGGTCGAAATGACCTATAACTATCCAGTAGACCTCTACCTGAACAAAAAATGTCACTGGACCAGAAAGTACTAAGTTTTAAAGTGGAAATGCCATGATAAATCATACCATAAGACATCTTGATTTTTTATCATAACAGACCTAAAAATTATTTCTAAATTATACCCGGTAGAGCCAAAAAGTGGCTATACCAGTCTGAATAAAATTTTAAAGCATAAGATAAAATTTTTATCTTTCTATTTTTGAGACTCAAATATCATAAGAATAATTTTGGCTAATAAATAAAGTTAAATTAAGCTACTTGGCCCATTGGTTGGACACCTACTGGATGGGTTGATCGGTCAGCTTAGGGTTTTGCAGCTGTTAGTCATTGGTGATTGAAGAGGTCTGCGGATTGATCTCTATTATGTCGGCCAGTCATTTTAGATAGTCATTTGTGATTAGAGAGGTCTACGAACTGATCTCCATTATGTCACACAGTCATTTCAAATATTATTGGTGGCTAGAGAGGTCTACGGACTGATCTCCATTATGTCACCAAGTTCTTGATAGTTATTTATGATTGGGGAGGCCCACGGGCTGATCTCTATTATGCCACTTAGTTATTTTTATTGTGTTTGGGGAGGCTACAACTGATCTCCATTATGGCACACATGCTAGAACAGCGGCATAGATCCAGAATAGGGACCATTACACTAGTTATTATCCCTCTAGATCCAGTGTTTTAAAGTGTTGTCTTCCTAATCGGGCCAGAGAATTAAATCAAGTAAATAATCAGACTAATTATGAATAGAAGATTAAGTATAATGGAACAATTTCCTAAGTTTTGATAAAGTGCCAGCTAAAGGGCATTCTAGACATTTTGCACAGATGTGCCAGATCAATTTAAGTAAGTAATTTAAGTAAATATATATACATACATATAAGGTAAGAAGACTACTTCAGGACATATATAAATACCTTGAAGAGATAAAGTCAAGCAGATATGAATAACTCTTTTAGGAGAAGTAATAAAATACAGTAAAAGGGTATTTTAGTAATTTTTCACTTTTAAGACAAATTAAGTAATTCTTCCAAAGTTGCATGTATTAAGTAATAGTCCTCACTTTAAATGAATTATTTGAGTCAAAAATGTTATTTCTAGACCAAATAGATACCTTAGGGGTATTTTAGTAATTTGACACCCCAATGAATATTTAAATTATTTAATGGAGTAAAAATTATACTTTTAACTGCATAAGTAAGTTAATAAGATTACACCATGATTAAACTACTTTAAATCCACCACTGAGTATCTTGTATACTCAGCATACTAATTTTGGTGCGCAGGCGCACTTCAGTGGGACCTGCCTTGTAAAGCGTGATGACAGCGGTTCAGAGGATACAGGTGAAGACTTTAGGTGAATTGATGTGCATTTAGATATCCATGTACTTAGGTGGGAAATGGGTAGGAAAATGTATTTAGGCTTTAACAATGTAATATAATTAAGTGATTAACACCTACTGATGTAAATTTAATATTTCTATACATGTTATTTGGTGAATGAATATATATGTATGATGTTGATGTTAATGTGAGCCTGAGGCTCTATATTTTTGTATAGTTTTATCTGTGGTCTGAGGACTAAGTTTGTTGTGTGCTAAATGATGATGATAGGCTAAAATTGGGGGACCAGATGGGTCCAGGTGTTGTGAATGGGTTATAGAAGTGTTTAACAGGATTGTTTAAATTTTGGAATAGGACTCGTGCAACCATTATGCTATCGAATTTTTAGGTAATACCTGAGTATGATTAGATTTTCTCTGTAATGGCTAAATAAGATTGGTTCCAACCTAAAAGGACCATAGGAACTGACGAAAATGGTTTTGGAGTCAGATAGCCTGATGTAGACTAAAGTTGGTAAAAGTTAAACGAATGACCGTTAGGGAAATTTTAGGATAGATGACCTAGCGGGAAGTGCGCCGTTTATTAAGTTTCTTCGGGAATCTAGTAAGGGGTGTCACAAGGCCTAAACCAATATTTTTTAATGTTTTGTAAACATAACTGAAAAGCTTTACTTTTGTGATTTACATATAAACTAAAGATGATGGATTTTATTTTTATTTATGTTTTTGCGATGCATGGTTGTGGAAATGGTTGAATTGAGATGTTTGGGTAGATCAAGAGGATCCTGATGATTGGAATGTTATTTGAAAGGATATTATAGAAGTATTTTTAAACTTGCAAGTACTATTCATTTTGGGATAGTGTCCTAGTATAGCTGTTATACTGTCAAATTTTTGATACGAGGATTCCCAAAAAAATTTTTAAACTTAAAAGCTAATTTTTATTAAGGCCAGCTTTTTAAAAGTCTATATTTAGCTAAATGATTTCAAAAAGGTTTTAAATTATATAGGTTTTTAAATAAGTGAGTTTGGATATTAGTTTGTGTGCCGTTTCTTATTCGGGTTCGGTGGCTGGAACGAGTAAGGGGGTATCACAGTGATCATTATAATTATAAGCTTATTATGCATAAAGAATAAGATGTATGTGAAACATATGACCAAAAGATTTTTGTTACCCTATTTGGTCATTTGTTGGCCAAATGACTTGTAAAATGTATATAAGCTATGTTAACACATATGAAACTAAATTACAATTTGTGAGAGCCCATAAGAGCATGACAACCTAGTCTAGATAGGTTGACCAATCAACTAGGGTGTTTAGCAACTGCTAGGGTTCCTTAATATTCAACTATGGCCTTCGGGTCCTTATTATGGCCTTATGGCCTGCTCATGACCTTCAGGTCTGTGTCATGACCCTTGAGTCCATATTTTGACCTTTAGGTCTATCATATGACCTTTAGTTCTGTTTTATGGCCTTATAGCCCATATATGACCTTTATGGTCCAATATGACCTCTATGGTCTGATCTGGCCTCTGTGGTCCATTTATCCCATTATCTAGTATTGGGATATTGTCTATCAATTATGGGTAAAAGAAAATGGAATAAGTTAATCAAATAAATGAATAAGATATTGTAAATAACCAAATGTTAAAAGATGTTTATCCTACATGTGATGTATGGCATGATTTGCATGAAATTGATGATAGTTGGTTATATGCTTACTTTTTCATGTTGTTGTCTTTTGCCTATGCTATATGAATTATTATGAATGTAAATCACATGTATGCTTATGTGGCATATTATATTGGATACACTACTAAGCTCTAAGCTTAGCACATTGTTTATTTTTTAGATGTGTAGGTCAAAGAGTCAATTGAAGTGAAAGCCTTAACTCAGCAATGCAAATCAAGAGAAGCTTTTCTTTTGGTATTATTATGCATATATTATATGTGATGTATCATGATTAAGGCACTTATATGTATGTAACAAAGGATTTGGGCCTAAACATGCTATCAAGTTGGTTTTGTAATTCTTTACAGATGTTGTATAATTTTTATATGTGCATGTATGTTGTGGATGTTGTTTATTATGCATGCCTTAAGTTGTATGGATGTTTTATATGTTTGAGATGAACTGGAGGTTATGGTGATTGTAGTTGAGATGCTTGAGTATATAAAAGTGTTTTCGGGTTACTATTTGGGATAGTGTCACTAGACAGCCATTATATTGCTGAATTTTCGACACAATGACCCCTAATATTATAACCCTCAATATAGTTTTTGTTAAGTCCCGTTTTAAAGAGTTGACATGCTAAACAAGTTTTCAAAAAATGTTTTTAAGTTATATGAGTTTTAAGTAAAGTATGTTCGAATATCGGTTATGTGTTACTCCTTATTTAGATCCAGCGAACAGGTCGATTGAGGGGTGTCACAAGGTTTCAACCATAGAGGAGTTTTAGGGAGGGAAATGTTTTTATTTTGGCAAAAATGATAAGGATGACACATATTTTTATGTATTTATATTATTGGAATGGATGGCTAGGATTTAATATAATTATTAAATCTAATAGTTGAGATTAATTAGGGCAAACAATATCTCTTTTTCGAGGGCAAAAAAATATCTCTTTTTCCTTTTCCTTTTCCTTTTTTTTCTAAAAAATTCAAAAAAGGTTTCTCAATCAGTGATGAGATCCTTTGGTTACTATTTCGTCTAAGGGTCCCTACAAATCCCTACACAAAAATCATATTTTTTTTATTTCTTTTTCCCTTATTTCTTATAATAATTTCCTTTATTTGTTTTTAATTATTCCTCCACTAGATAAATTTCAATTCCATAATTTTTAAATGCCTTTATTTTAGCATCATAATGTTTGACTTTTAGGTCATTGTTGGTCAAAGTTACTAAAATTAGGGTTTAGCTCTAATTAAGTTACTATTTACCTCAATCTGCTTCCCGAATATTTTTTTTTATAATTTCTCAATTTTCAATAATAAATCCTTATTCTATAAATATTAATGCCCAAATACTTCGTTAATGGCGGCAGATGTCGACTTTCAGGTCAATTTAGCTAAATTGTTACAAAATGAGAAATGCTTTTTGATAAAATACTAATTATTAATAAACTTGTTATCCATTTATAACTATCCAAATTACTTTATTTTCACTTCAAATTTCACTCAAAACCTATTTGCAAAATGTATTATTCATTAAAAAAGTATTTTTTGTGTACCAAGAGTTACTATTCACATAAAACTGGGCCTCGGATTTTAGTTTTGATTTTTGACCCTCTAAATAAACTTATTTTCATTTCAAATTTTAACCCTAACATAATTGTGAATAATACTTCCTTTCGATATGATTAATGCCACTCAAGTTCTCAAAAATCACTATTCATAGCTCAAAAAAGTGTTATTCATGACTTGGAATTTTCAAAGTGTTACACATTCATCATGTGATAATAATTGTAGTTACTTATTCATATTGGTTCATTGCAAACATGATAGCATTTCTTTCATAATTATTTAAAGAATCACAATATTCATAATTCATGGTCCATAATATTTGAAGACTAATTCATAAATTGGATAACAAGTATACTAGCACTAAAATGCAATAACGACTATTTGATTGATTTCATATAATGTTCAATGGAGCTTAGGTATCTGATAGACATATGGGTGCACAACATTGTATAGAATTAGGCACTAGGTGCCATAAAAAAGAATCAACGTGATCGATAAGTAAAGGCGCTTACTGTGGTCATGATATACATGACTGAAACACAGTCATGGCTGTACTACCAAATTGCCATTATTGACCTACCAACTTATCTAACAGTATTTAGACTAGTCAAGATATACATGAGCATTTTACGTCATATATCTCATCAATCATTCTCATTTGCAGTAATTCATTCAATTGACATCATAAAAAATTTATACCTAACTAATATCATTTCATGTCAATTTCACTTAGTTTCCATGTCCATCATATCATTATAATCTTAAAGATATATGAGTCACAATTGTGAGGCCCTACTTTTCTTGTAACTTGTTAAGGAGTCACAATCATGAGGCCCTATTTTTCTAGCTCATGAAAGGGTCACAGCCATGAGGCCTTTCGCACTTGACGATTCCATTTCGATTTTTAGCCACTTTTCTATAGATTTTGAGTCTTATGGACCCTAAATCACCTCAAACCAATTTCTTTTAATTTATAGGCATTAAATTCTAAAATATAATATCAAAACGTCAATAATACACACATTATTCTAATTTAAAACACTCAAACCACACAATTACCACATCAATTAGCTATAAACACAAAATTTATGCATAAACCCTAACTCTAACAATTCAAACAAATTAAGAAAGGGAAATTTAAAATTTAGAGTGCACATACTTAGTTTATGACTCCCATCGATTTAAAAACTCTTCTTAATTGTTCAAGACTCCACAATTGCCTTTCCTTTTGCTTTTCTCCTTTCTTTTCCTCCTCTTTCTCTCTAATTTCTTCCTTCTCCTTCACCAAAACACACTCCAATCACTTCCAAAAATTAATTAAGTGGTATCAAAGCCATTCCACGTGCAACTTTGAGCGATGGAGGCAAATCTCACATCAAAAAATATGAGAGAGATTTTATATATAAAGAATGTTCCTAAATCCCAAATTCGAAAAAAATGTGGGAGAATGGATGTTTATAAGCTTAAGACCCAAGTAATAGTAATAACTCATGTTGACTATTTTAAATCATGTGGTTTGGCCATTTGTAAAATATTTGAGATAATTGTGTCTAGGGCATTGCAATATGTATCTAGTAAACCAATTTGATATTAATAATTTGATTTATCATAAAATTGTGAAATTTTGAATTCTACTGAAATTTAATAATAATATAAACATTTTGCAAAATTTTAAAATTTTGAAAAATTTAAATTTAACTGAAAATTCAATTGAAATTCACGTCAAGCAATTAAGAAAAATACTTCCACATTAATTGTTAAATTTCATGAAATTAGAGAAATCACAATCAATTTATCATTAAATTTTATGCAAATTTTAAATCATTAATTTAATTTTTCCATGTGTCGATAAATTAAAAAAATAGCCTAGTATTATAAATTTATGAACATTTAAAACAAATTGAAATTCAATGAAAATACAATTTAATTTGATCATAGCGTATTTCAATCAAATTATATCCGGAGAGGAGGGGATTGGATCTCGTATAATATCTGGCCTCGTTCCGTGGAAGAAATACAATGTTCGGGCCTAGTCTAACTCATGTTGACAATGGCCCGGCCTGATATTGATGCGGTCTTGAAAAGTATCGCCAATCGACACTGACACGTACATATGCAGAAAGTTCCGCTTCAAATTCTGGTCTATTGTTTATTGTTTATCTGCTTCACAAGAGCCACTAGTATTAGTAATGGCGATTGTAAACTACATGTCAGTGACCTCAGCCACCACGCCCTTCTCCCCCGATTCCTCAACATCACCAGCCATATCTAATCCAAGACAGACCAAAGTTATACTCCCTAGCAAGAAGCCACTAAAATGGTCTACAGGGACGGCACCTGGGGAGTATGGAGGCCCACCCACCACCACAAAGCTCCGCAAGTACTGGGGAGGTGAAGAGGAAGACCCTTTAACTTCTGATGACTTTATCTGGAACAAAGATTTCATGGGTCGCATGAAAAGACTAGTTCAGGACCCTGATATGCCCTCTATGGAACTCACTTCTGTGACGGTTCGTTTTTTGAAAATAGCGCGAATTATGCTCTCAAAGCTATAGTTTCATTTCAAGTTAGATACCTTTTGGTAATTTATGTTATTTACATGGTGATTTTGACTCTGGAATCGTTGAGAACTAATGGGTTAGGTTAATATTGTTTCTGTCCGTTGGCAATTGACCCTGTTTAATAAGTTCTAGCATGGTTATACTCATTAGATTTTTTTTTCCCGACTCTTTTCTTATTTGTGGTTTAGTAGGTGTGTACTATTTTTTTCCCCTTACTGACTTGATTTCAAATTTATTATTATTGTTTGCTTAGTATTGTATTCTTAAAGGTACTTTGCCATCTATGCCATATGACTGCTGATAAGTCAAATGTAGGGGAACGTGGGCATAGGAAAAGAAATATGTTTCTTATAACATTCTTCTTTTTTGTTTGCCAAGAAAACAAAAGGTTTTTTATCTGAAAAGTTTACACGGTTACATGTGTTATATTTTTGGGTTTCAGGTACAGCAAGGCTGATCTTGCTACTGCTATTTAATTTCTTTGTCCAAACGGAGAACATATGCAATGAAAATGCAAATGAAGTCTTTATTTTATTTTGATTTATGTGATTTTCATTATTTATTCTGGTTGTGGTAATTAATGTAATTTGTCTGAACAGGAAGAGCCTTCTGGATTTCTAAGCCTAAACAGAGTCATGAGTCTAGATGAGTATGTCAATACTTGCATAATGTATATACTAAGTTAAATATGCTTCCTTCAAGAATTCCTCCTTTTACATACATATTTCCAAATTTTTTCATTCCTTCTATTGTCTACATAACGGCAGCTTAGGAGTTGATTTGACGAAAGAGCTCACTCAAAATTCAAATTCGGGGTCTGAATTATCTATTGAGACTAAAACCAAGGTGAGATGGATGATTTAGTATTTTCTATTGGAGTTCTGGATCCTAGGGTAGTTTTGCAGTTTGTATTTTTCTTAGGTTTGCAAATATAATGATGATATGCAGGGAAATATTAGCACTTCTGCCAAATGGAAATTGGTTCCAACACGCCGCGAACAGGAGAAGTGGGATAAAGCAGCAAAAGCTGCAACAGGGGGTAGTGTAAGTTCCTTAATTAAGCTTGCAAATTAGTCTAATGAACTAGCATAGATTCATGTTTAGAATTCTTTATTTTCTCAACTTGTTAATTTTTTCAATCTTTAACTCGCTTAGGGTTAATTCTTGCAAACTTACCTCTCTAATTCTTTTATTGCATCCAATATCATTTTTGAAGGATGCTTTTGAGTTCTGGGATTTGATTTGCATGTGCTACTTAGGATGTGATGCTAAGGGAAATAAGGAAGCGCCAAGGAGATCCTGTATTATTGGCTGCTCAGTCTAGGGAACAGTATCTAAAGGTACTTGGGCCTACAACTATTTGACTTTTGCTTTGCTACAATTTTGTTGGAGTGTAGAATTATTTTAGTAATCACTATTTGAATATCCAATGGCGAAATTTTTCCCTTTGTCTTGGGCAGTTGAAGAACAAGTTGAATATTCTCACAGTGGGTATAGGCAGTGTTGGATTGGTCACAGCTTATATCTCATATTCTCCTGAAATTGCAGTTAGGTAAAGTGTACACTTGCAGAGCTTGAACCTTCAAGCGCATTAAACTCTGATCATCTTATCTATAATTATATGGTTAAAGAAGATAAGCTTTAAGGCAAGTAAAATATATGCACATAATATGTTTCTTTCAACGTTTGATTTTTCTCTTTCTTTTTTCCTATTCCTGTTCCTTATATATTGCATTCCTTAGTCCTGAACAGAATGGGGTGGAAAGTGGGAAAAAGGGATTTGTGCAGCTGACTGCAGCCACTTTACGTTTAACCCAGAAATTAAAAGGAAAAGTTAGATGCATTGATGAGATTTCAGGATTCAAGTATGGAAATTTCCAACTGAGCAAATCCTGGAATGACGTAATTCCAAAAAATCGTGAAGTAAATCTGAGGAAATATACACAAGACTAATTTTTATTTTATTTATTTATTTATTTAATTCTCAATGCAAACTGTAGATTCTCTGTTAAGACTGATTACATGATTTTAAAGTCCAGTGAAATAGAATTGAACAAATTCTTCATTTCCTTAATTTATTGAAATTGTTTATTAAATTCTAGCTCAGATGATGTAAAATATGTGTGGAATTTTAGTAACTATAAGTTATTCAATGGAAGATTAAAAACCAGATTTTGCGACTCAAATCTTTGATTATATATACATTCAATATATTAGCTTGAATACAATTCATACAACAAAATCATGGAAGTAAACTATTGAAAGAATTTGGCCTGAGATTTCAAGTGTTTTACTTGCAAAATATGACCTTATATTTGAGGAAGGATACAATTACAGTGAGATAATTTATTTCAAATTATTAGGTGTATTTGGGTGAAAAAAAATTGTAGCATTATTTGCATTAATTGTTGGGGTGAAAAACAAGTAGTCAATGGTTATGGTTTTCTTGGAAAACTTGATAAAACTTTGATCGATAAGCCCCAGCCGCCCCGCCCCCCCAACAACCAAAAAAAAAAAAAAGCCCTTAAAAACTTTTCTTTCCTTTGTAACTATGCTCATAGGCCTTCAAATCATATACGGTTCCTAACAATATACGGAATGAATTTGGTTTCATGTTTATCAAGTGCATAAATTTGTGTTGTATTAGCATGTTGTTGTCATGTCTAGTACTAGAGTACCTACACAGTATGAGAAACTTAGATGGTTCTTGAAGTCTGTTTTATTTCTTGTCACATGATGTAATAAATTTCATTTTTTACTACTTTATATGCAAAAATAGAGATTTGCTATAACCTAAGCTGGCATCTATCTTTAATTGTGATTTCACATTTAATTATCACTCCACATGACCATTTAAGCTATTGCAATATTTGTGAAATGCAAACAAAAATTAGATTGGCAAATGGTCTATTCACTTTTGGTTTATAACTAAATCAAGTTTTGTCTTATGCATGCAGCTTTGGTGTTGGACTCATTGGATCCTTAGTGTATATGCGTATGCTTGGTAGCAGTGTTGATTCCGTGGCAGATGGAGCCAAGGGCCTAATCAAGTATGCATTGACTATACTACACTCTTTTGATGTAGCCATCTTGATGACAATACAAAGGAAATTGCCTTTCTCTAGCACTGTTTGATTTTAAGCATCCTTGATGGGTTTCATTGTCATTAACAACTATAGTTATCAAAGGTGCAAGATATGTCAAAGCACTGCAGGGTTTATGGGGCATGGGCGCAATATATAACGGGAAAAAGGGGAAAATACTAAAGTACGATTGTTTGTAAAGTATTTCGAACTAAAAAGCAAATTTTCTTTACAGCAAACAAATTTTTAATAAAATTTGTCTAATGTGATAGTGTGGCTTGATTTCAAGCAGCTTCTGTTGTGGATATGATTGCAGCTTTCAAACTCCAGAGCTATTATTATCAATTTCTCTAAAATCAAAATAACAAGATTTGGTTTGGGATTATTATGTAGCCGTTAATTATCAGGGATCATGTAATAACCATATAGTCATAACAAATAATTGAAAAAAGCAATCATATTTGCTGCCATGCAATGAAGGTTATGAAATCTTGCACTTTGCTTCGAAACAGAGTTAGAGGGTAGAGGAAATTAAGGGGAATAGCACAAAGAAATAGAAAACTACTAGACATTGTCGGTTGTGCAGCAATGAGGTCTTGTAAATTCTAGTAGCACAAGTGGATTTCTTCTTTTTAGCTCAGAAGTGATTTTCCTTGCAGGGGGGCAATTGGGCAGCCTAGACTTCTGGTTCCTGTTGTCTTGGTCATGCTTTATAATCGATGGAATGGGTGAGTGTGTCCTATATCACACTATTGCCTTGTAAATTACCATTTTTGTTAGCTTTAATGGCTTTTTTCCAGAATTAATTAATGATATTTATAGTTTGGCATTAAAATATGCAATTTAATTGATACAATTGATCTGTGCTTTTTGGTCATTACATTTTTGCTGCTATGCAACTTCCTCCTTTGGCGTGTCTGTTGTGATCAATGCTTACAAAAGGCTTGTTTGTTATTGAATTGCAAATTTATATGCTAATTTGCATTGATTTACTTGATTCATTGTTGACTAAGTAATTCTTTTGTTTCAGGATTCTCGAACCTGATTATGGATTTATGCACTTAGAATTGATACCAATGTTGGTGGGATTTTTCACATACAAGATTGCAACTTTTGTTCAAGCTCTAGAGGATGCACTTTTCTTAGCTGTTGGAAAGACAAGTACAAGATGAATTTTCGGTCTCCTTGCACATAATGCAGAGGTATTTCATGTTACTTTCATCTACAGTGATTAAGATCACATCATTGGTTTCAGTCGTGTTTGGCTGATTGTTGATGAGCAGGACGGAAGCACTGCTGTGTATTATGATTTTCATAAAAAAATGTTCTTGTATTATTTATAATTTCATAGGATGAGAGAGAATCACAGATCAAATCAACTTAGAAATGTGAATCTTTTGGTAATTGGATTGATAACAGTTAATTGTAATTTATAATGCACAAGGATTGCAAATATTAGTGTTAAGAAAATGGACTCGTGATTAACTCACTCCAAAAGCTAGTTCAAAGGGAGAGGATTGCATATGTCATTATAAGGAGCACAATCATCTTATAATTAACCAATGTGGGATATTCAATACACCCCCTTTACGCACAAGGCTGAACATAGCGGAAAGCCTGGAGCTCCCCCCTCACGCTCAGGGCTGAACATAGTGAGAAGCTTGGAACGTGAATATATGCAGATACCTGCGGATGGTCCCAACATCGCAGCCGATGGCTCTGATACCATGTTAAGAAAATGGACTCGTGCCTAACTTACTTTAAATGCTAGTTCAAAGGGAGAGGATTGTACATGCCATTATAAAGAACACAACCATCTTATAATTAATTGATGTGGGATATTCAGTATCTCCTCACGCTCAGGGCCGAATATATTCTGGGCAAATATTCTGTAACACTCCCTTTCAAGTTGGAGCATAGATGTCAATCATGTCCAACTTGTTACACAAATAATCTACTCGAGGCCTATTTAAGGCCTTCGTAAATAGGTCTCTAAGTTTTCTTGTTTTTACATATCTAGTGGAAATTACATTTTCTTGGATCTTCTTGCGAATGAAGTGATAATCAATTTTGATGTGTTTAGTCCGTTCATAATACACTAGATTAGAGGCAATATGAAAAGCAGCTTGATTATCACACCAAAGTTTTGCTGGGGACGAAAAGTCCAAACCAGCTTTTTCTGATAAATGAAAAATCCATAAAATCTCACATGTGGATTGTGTCATTGCTTTATACTGCATTGGATCGAGATACAACACTCTGCTTCTTACTCATTCAAGATACAAGATTCTCTCCAACAAAAACACAATATCCTGTCAGATTTTGATCCAGCCCAATTAGCATCGGTATAACATTTAATGCGAGTATGTCCATGGTTACTATAAAGTATACCAAGTTCAGGTGCCTTCTTCAGATAACACAAGATCTGGTGAAGTGCCTCTCAATGTTTGATTGTAGGAGTTGACATGAACTGGCTAGCAACACTTACTGCAAATGCAATGTCTGGTCTAGTCAAAGTGAGATAGTTCAATTTTCTCACCAACTTCCTATATCTTTCTAAATCATAAAAAAGATTGCCATCATCTTTTGCAAAGTGCACATTGGGAACCATGGGAGTACTACAAGGCTTGGCTCCTAATTTTCCAGTTTCAGCCAAAAGATC
>CANXYI011047223.1:0-23708 GCA_948208565.1 Hura crepitans
GAACTATTTTTACCCAATTTTCGGGACATAAAATGTATTAATTTTTTGGGTTATTGTCAAAATTTGGGATCAAGATTTTGGGATTGGTTTAATGGAATTTTATGGATAGAAATGGGGAAAAATTGACTTTCTTATCAGTTATAATAATTTTTCGAAAGAATGAAAAATTCATTTTTGAAAAATTATAAATATGGGAGGAAAATGAATTTCCCTTCATTTCCATCCACTTACACAAATTCCCTTAAACCCATTCATTGAAAAATCATGAGCCCTCTCCCTCACTGTCTCCCTTTGATTTCTTTCTCTTCGGCTCAACCCATTTCGTAAGCCTATACATGAATCGAAAAACATCTCGAGATGAGTCTGTGGACATCAAAATCTTTGGGAATAATGGAGTATTTCAAGAGAAAAATAAAAAAAGAATCCCGAGGTAAATAGTAACCTCTTAACTCTTGAGTTTTTCTTTTTAGCAAATTTTATTTTTCACAGTTTCCTTGGGTGTTTTAGAGCATATATATAGGCTTGGAATATTTTTTCGATGTTTATATTATTTTATATCAAATTTTTTATTTTTGTACCTTTTTGTATTCATAGGCGAAATGACAACTCGAGCCTCTTGAGGTAAGGAGAAGGCTTAGGCTGACTTTGGGTGTCCCGTACAACCTTTTTGGGTATGTATAATCACTTTAAATTATGCAAAAATTTCATTTAATGAATTATGTGCATTATGTCCATATTAGCAATAAAAGTGATTTATTGCCTATTAATGAAATAAATGCTATGATTAGGAAATTATGATGAATTGTGTAATAAAAATGTGTTATGTGAATTGTTTAAGGTGTTCTAGCTATTATATGCCCAATTATGTTAAATTGTTGCTTATAGTGCATTATGTAGTTCGATACTGTGTATGTCATGGATAGGGTACCTTCATGCCCGAAAGTGTGGTTATGCATTTTGTGTGATTACGATGTGTATATTATGTGGTGAATATATATAAAGTGTGATAAAATGCCATGGAATGATGTAATGCTTAAGTGTGCGACATTATGCCTACTTGAAATGATAAGCACGCTAATGTATATGTGGATGTTCTTGTCGATTAAAAAGTATCATTTGTCCATAGATATGATGTGCCAATATGTTCAAGATGGATTTTTGACATTTAATGAATATATATATATTACAAATACATAATGAGGTAATGTATGACCATTAGAATGTAAATATTGGAAAATGTCATGAAATGGTTGTTTGAGTTGATGTTTGTGTTTTCATGTGACATTGATATGTTGTTGTGTTTTGATGCCATTACACCTCAAAAATGAATCCTACGGGTGTAATGGACATCAATAGGCCTAAATTGGCCAAGTGTATATGTTTAGGCCATGTAAAGGTGCAACGAGGCCAATGGTGTTTTTAAGTAATATAATAATATAAAAAGTGAAATTTGTTAATTTAACACATGATGACATGTTTAATGATGCCTATATAGTTAGACAACCTAGTTCAGATAAGTTGACTGATTAACTAGGATTGTAGCAGCTGCTAGCATACCTTCGAGTATGAGACTTATGGGTCATTGATTTACGTGCTGACGGGTATGAGAGCCTTCGAGCCTAAGTTTGATTATGCATATGAGGATGTGAGAGCCTTCAGGCCTAAGATTATGTGCCGATAGGCATGAGAGCCTTTGACCCTAAGGTTATGTACCTAAAGGGTAGGAAAGCCTTCAGGCTTAAGTGTTACACATCTGCAGATGTGAGAGCCTTTGGGCCTAAGTGATACGCATCTATGGATGTGAGAGCCTTTAAGCCTAAGTATATATACCTATGGGTACGAGAGCCTTCGGGCCTAAGTAATTCTATTATCTAGTCTTGGTTAGTTATCTTATTAATATGGGCATAAGTTAAACAATTAAAATGGCTTAAACATGCATAAATTGAGATTATATGTTAAGTGGCACTAAAATGTGACATATGAACATAATAAGGTTGAATGACTCGAAACTAGTCTTAAGGTGTATAAATATGATTATTAGCATTTATATGGCTATAAATGGTGTGATTATGATTAATATATGCATATATGAGTCTATGTGTGCATAAAGGTATTATAATCTGAAAAACTTGTATGTCATTATTCTTTGATGTATGGCTATGGTATGGTTTTTTATGTTTTTATCTCATATTTGAGTCAAGAAGTGTTTTTTTATATAAAAGTTTTAAATTAAAGTGGTTTTGGATTACAGAATTGGATATCATTTTGCATGCATGCGTCCCCCATTCGAGTTTGGTGTACGGATTGGGCGGAGGGTGCTACATTAACACATACAGCATCCATCAATCACAGTTCAAGTACCTTAAGTTCAATTACCTCAATATCAAATGAGTTGTATTCCACACTTCAAACTTGAAAAAAGTCACCAATTCCTCACTTTTTTCCTAGGCCTCCACTCACACAAACGCCCCTTCAAAAATTCACCAAAAATCACACACATGTCCAAATTAAATTCCAGTTATATAAATGTTCTTACTATCATCAAATCCCCTAAGAAATCAATTAAAAAAGGCTAAAATACTTACACATCAAAAGTTTCCCTTTTGCACTATTTGATGAACACCTTAGCTTCCTTGAATTTTCTTGCAATCTGAGGACTTCTCTGGCTCCAACACCTTTACAAATCAATTTCTAATATAATTAGGGGATTTATAATGGTAATAGGCAAGGTAAAAGATTGCTTGAAGCAATGAAAATGGAGGGGAGAAGCTAAAATTGGCGTTAGGATAGCAAGGGAAGAAAGAAGAAGGAAAAAGGAGAGGGTGAGTGGATGTGGCCAAGTGGCCACTTAGGTGGCAAATGGGGGTTTATATAGGTGGTGAAGTGGCATGGGTGGGGCCCACACGCCACCCGAACAACTCGAAAAAGCTCAATTTTTGTAGAAACTTTGGGAAATTTTAAAGCTCTAAAAATTATCACGTTTATTTTAAAAATCCTCAATTAGTACCATTTATAGGCTCATAAAATTTCAAGGCCAAATTCCATCAATAGGACAATTAACCAACTATCTCAGTTTATGTGCAAAACCTTAAAATTAAAAAAATTTGTAAACGACCTCGAAATTCAAATATTCTTTCACCAATAGACTCAAGGAAATTTTTAACCTTCAAGGTATGGCATTTTTAGTTCCGTTCGAGTGCATTTTTGGTTATTCTTGACTTGACTCTATCTGAGCTACGGCTCTCTAAATTACAGCCTAAAATAACTTATTAGTTCTTTTAAATCTTTAAATTAATTCAATTTCATCATTTTATGGCCCCTTGAAGTTTTATGACTAGTACCCCTGCCTCGAGCCTTATGAAGGTGACCCAGCACTTCGGGAATACTTTTTGACCTTAATGGTACTGTTCACAGAGCCTTAACTTATGGGCATTACAATAGGTTTCTTATTTTGAAAAGTGATATGCTTGATCATAATACTATACTTGAGATAAAAAAAAATGCTAAATTTTTTAAGCATGTGTTTCCTTTAAAAATTGATAATATTTCTCATGCACCTATTATTAAAAATACTTGTGAAAATGAGGATCTGAGAAAAAGTAAAAAAGTAAGAAAAGAAAATTCTTTTGGAAATGATTTTTACTCTTATCTTGTGAAAAATGATCACTTAACTTATTTAGATGCCATTTTTTCTTCTCATACACCATTTTGGAAGGAAGCCATTAAAATTGAACTTGATTTTATTTTACAAAATAATAAATGGAATTTGGTTGATTTACCTCTATGAGCAAAAACTATTAATTGTAAATGGATTTTTAAAAAGAAAATTAATCTTGATGGTTCTATTGATAAATATAAAGCATGACTTGTTGTAAAAGGTTTTGCTCAAAAGCAAAACATTGATTATTTTGACGCTTTTGCTCTTGTAACTAGAATTTCAAGTATTCATACTTTAATTGCTTTAGCTTTAATCCATGAACTTTTTATTCATTAAATGGATGTCAAAATATCATTTTTAGATGGTGATTTAGAAGAAGAAATTTATATGGATCAACCTGAGGGTTATGTGGTTTCTAGTTAAGAAAATAAAATTTGTAAACTTCTCAAATCCTTGTATGGCTTGAAATAAGCTCCTAAAAAGTGGCATGAGAAATTTGATCAAGTCTTAATAGATGATGGTTTTTCATTAGTTGAAGTAGATAAATGTGTGTATACTAAGCTTGTTAGTGGTGATTATGTGATTATATGTTTATATGTAGATGATATGTTGATATTTAGTATTAGTCTTAATTTAGTACATGAGACAAAATGTTTTCCTACTTCTAAATTTGATATGAAAGATATGGGTGAAGCAAATGCAATATTATGTGTTAAAATCATAAGGAAAGATAATGGTCTTATGTTATCACAAGAGCATTATGTTGAGAAACTTCTTAGAAAGTTTGAACATTTTGATGTGAAGCTTGTGAATACTCCTTATGATGTTAATACTTAATTAAAGAAAATAGAGATAATCTTATTGCTCAATCTTAGTATGCACAAATTATTGAGAGTCTAATGTATTTAATAAAAATTTCTCGACCTGACATAGCATATGCTATGTATAGATTGAGTAGATACACGCGCAATCCAAACCAAGTGCATTAGGCTGCAATAGTCCGACTAATGAAACATTTGAGAGGTACCATGAACTATGGTATTTTGTATAGTGGATTTCCCATAGTATTAAAAAGATATAGTCATGCTAACTGGATTTCATATTCAGATGAGACAAAATCAACTAGTGGTTATGTATTCACCCTTGGTGGTGGTCCAATTACATGGAAATTAGTTAAACAAACTATTATTTTATTGCTTTAGAATTAGCTAGTAATGAGATTGAGTGGTTAAAAAACTTTTTGGCAAATATTCCATTAGGCATTAAACTAAGGCCTTTTATTTTCATGTATTGTGATTGCTAAGCGGTAATAGCCATTACAAAGAACAAAACTTTCAATGGTAAAAATAGACACATTTATTTGAGACATGAAGTGATAGAGCAGTTGTAAAAAGATTTAATTATATCCATTGATTATGTGAAGTCAGAAGTGAATTTAGCCAATCCTCTAATGAAACCATTGGATAAAACTTAATAAATGAAACATCGAGGAGAATAGGACTTTAACCAATTTAAGACATCAACAACGATAGTAACCTAACCTATGAGATTGGTGATCCCATGAATTAGGTTCATATAGGTAATAACAAGCCATAAGTTGATCTATTGAGCTCTATAAAATTGTGCCCCTCTTATGGTGTAAATAGTGCAAAAACTACAATCAGAGTGAAAATGAGTTAAAACTCTTAATCAAATTCCATATTCTTTATAGGTGGTGTATTAGTTGCAGTATAAACTTAATGAAATAACTTATGTTAATATGGAGTAGGGCTGCTTTTATGAGATTTGTGGCACAATCTTTAGAGAACATATGAAAACTAGGCACGCATATGGCCTATTAGTGCACAACCGTGTTAAATAGCAGATATTATGAGATATAATGTGATTAGTGAGAATTTTAGCTCACAAATTAAGTAATTAATTTATAGAAGCTTAAAGCTTCACTGATTATTTGGTAAGTTATATCTCATTCTTTCTTGTTCTGGTTCATATTTCAAGTACAATAGAATCAATACATTATATTTAAAGGAATCCATCAATTACCTTTCTTAGTCCTTTTGAAATATGTAAGGGATTGTTGTAAATGTATAAAAAAGAGAGGTATTCCAAAAGGAACTAATTCCATATTGCCTAATGATGACCCTTTACCATATGTTTATATATTAATTCATAACATTAGGCTAGTAAAGAACAAGTGGGAGCAACGGGCTCACGTGCATGAGCACAAGTTGAAAGCTTAGTTTTAATACAAATCTATTTATTTGCCCTCTACTACATGGGGGCCTAGTCTTAGTTAGGCTTTTAATTTTAGGATTAGTTTTATTTTTGTAGAATAAAAGGCTTTAGTTGAATTAGTCCAATTTTGACCTGTTAAAAATTATGTTTCCTTCCCATATTTTTCTGTCAGATTCTCCTCCACTTAAATATCCTCACCTATAAATATTTCTCACCCTTACCTCTCACTGTGTAAATTTTTCTCCCTATGGTTGTAAATTTAACTTTACTAGCCATTACACCCTGCCTATAAATACTGTCTCTGTAATTTTTAAAAGACATAACAAATACTAAAAATAATTTTTTCACCTACTTTGTTAGTTCTAGTGATATTTTTTCTATTATTTTTGTTCCCAATTAATAGTTGGAAGAGCTTGTTGAATCCTAGAGAATATGCCACCAAATTAATCTTCTATTTGTGGGATAAATATTCTTAAGGATAGTGTCTATACACATCTCAAGTTTTAGTGCCATTTTCAACTATTACTCCAATAATCAACATATGCATGTATTTATTATGAGATCATATGTTGATATTATACAAGTGTCGGTACTTCTAATTCAACCATTATGTTATTAGATTAAGGGGGGGGGGGGTGTTACAATGGGTACTTGATAATAAATTTAGATTGTTCATGTATACTTTTAGCATTTTTGGATGCTAATGATTTAGTGCAAAATGTTGACAGATTCTTTCAATATGTATGATGTCATTAGATTTAGATTTTGTCATTCTCTTCAAATTTTCCCTGTACTGAAGTAACATATTTTTTTGTTCATCTTTTTGAAATAAAAAGCATAACATTGTAACCCTTCTATATTTATTTTGGCATAATATAATACCATAGATGTAAATAGCTTGTGATTGTTTGATTTGGAGATGCTTAAAAGATTTTGAGCCCATTTTCTTGCACTTTATAATTGAAAATTCCAATTCTTGCTAGTAGTTTTGCTTTGAAATTTCTTTTGCTGCCATTTTTGCTTGTAGAATCTATCTATGCAAATCAATATTAGGTAATTTTGATTCAAATCTTATAAGTTTAAGGCTTCTCAGTATCTATGGGTTGTAAATTATATTGCATATTGTTTTTTTTTTTTTTTGCATCATTAGATTGGAAAAATAAGGGAAAATGTACTATTTTGCCCCTAGTATTTGCCTTGGAGCTTTATTTTGCCCATCAGGTTATTTTAAAGTAAAAATACCTCTATAATTATTTAAAATAATGTTAGAATGGCCTTTATAGTTATTGAAAATGGTGAAAAATACCTTTACAATTGTTGCAAATGGTGCTAAAATGCCCTTATTCTCTAATACTAATGAAGGCATTTTAACATTGCTTTAGTAATTACGACGGCATTTTTTCTCTAAACACAACCTAAAGGGTAAAATAGAGCTCCAAGATAAATGTCAGTAGCATATCAATATTTTTTCTTAGAAAATAATATAGTAATTTGCATGTAATACTTTAAATAGTGAAAAAAGACAAGGAAGAAATTGAGAGACATGTAGAACCAAAAAAAAAGACTAAGGATTTAAACATGTTTTCTTCGTCCTTTAATGATGTTTGGACAATAATTTGTTGAATTACAAATGGCAAGGAAGATAGGTTGCAACTTGAGATAATTCTTTTTTATTGCTTTCCATTTTAATTATACATATATTTTTTTTAAAAGTAAAGAGAGTGTATATGTGTAACAAAATGATGACTTTTTTCTTTTAAAAGAAATAGAATGAGGAAAGTGTGAAGAAGTGTTTTTAATTAATATGTTTAATGTATGTAGTCATATTAGTGTAGTATATATTAATTTTATAGTAATCATTTTATTTTGAGGATCAATTTGAAATTTTAACCATAGAATAAAGTCATTAGTTGTGACAATATGCTCTTAAAATTTAGTTAGTTTAATAGTAGTTTTGGAATTCATTAAATTAAATCATAAATAAAGATTTTTGAAATAAATTAAATCATTTAGTGGTAGGGTTATTAAAAGAAATAGAATGAGGAAAGTGTGAAGAAGGTTTTTAATTAATCTATTTAATGTAAATAGTCATATTAGTGTAGTATATATTAATTTTATAGTAATTATTTTATTTTGAGGATCAATTTTAACCGTAGAATACAGTCATCAGTTGTGACAATATGCTCTTAAAATTTAGTTAGTTTAATAGTGCTTTTGGAATTCATTAAATTAAATCATAAATAAAGATTTTTGAAATGAATTAAATCATTTAGTGGTAGGGTTATTAAATAGCTAATATCGATAGATGTTTGTGAGTAATATATTTTTTTCTAATTGGAAATTGAGCCTTTTGCATGGTGCATGAATGTTTTCTTCATATTTTTTTTATTAAAAAAAGAGTACTTGTTTCAAAACTATATTTTGCAATTTAAGTTATTCTTAGAACAAATATCCTTATACTTGTTTAAACTAATGCTAAAATATTCTTATGATTGCTGAAAATGGTGTAAAAATACTTTCATAGTTGTTAAAATGGTGCTAAAATGTCCTTGTTCTACAAATTTATGAGGGTATTTTTAATAAGTATGGGGTCATTTTTTCTCTACAAATAATTTAAGAGGCAAAATAAAACTCCAAGATAAACATTAAGAACAATAAAATTTTCCTTTTGCTAATTTTAAAGAAAATAAAAATTAATTTTCACAATAAAATCTTAGAGAAGGAGATTATTTAAAGAACTAAAATTGTTTAATTATTTTAATCTTTTTCTGTGATACCTTTGATATTTAAGCTTTATGATAGATGCATAGTATGCATGGATTGAGGTTATTAGGTTTAATTACTTGAAAAATGAAGAATTAAAAGAAGTGGATAAGTTCGTGAAAATTGAAGGGATGCAACTTTTTCTTAGTTTATCGAAGCATAATATAAGAAGGCTTTAGCATTGTGTTTGTGGCTTTTATAGAGACTTGTGAATGTTAAGATTTGTTTGAGGTAAGTAATTTGTTTCCCTTTTCTTTCTTAGTTGTTTTTTTCTTTATACCAATTATAGAACTTATGCAATTTAATATTGGTTTTGTTTTTGTAGAAGGGAGAATTTTGTTTTCTTCCTGTGTGGAGAGTTGGTTCATGCATTAGAAGCATTTCTATTCTATTTTTCTACATTTATTCTTTTTAATATGTTTATTGTTCATTTGCTTTTTTATTTTTTATGAGTATGGGTTTGTTGTTTCAGCATGCAACTAAAATTGGAATAATAGCTCCCGAAGCTCTTGGTATTGGGCAGGAGATGTTGGTATAAAGAAAACATAGGATGGTGTCAATAACTAGGTGAACTTAGTATTTAGTAATGTGTTTGTAATAACAATTTATATTTTTGGGATGGTTAGTGGTTTTTATATCTATAGTGGTTTATTGTGGTGGTGTTTATGTTTTATAAAGAAAAATAGTTTTGTAATATTATTTTTTATTTATATAATTTTTAGGTGTCGATGATTCTTAGCATATTCACTTACATATGTTATTACAAAAACTATGTTTTAACCACAAGCTATTTATTTATTTATTTATAGCTTATATTTTAATTGGTAATATGGGCAGTTAGAAATCTCAGCCATTTCTAAGATTATATGCTTGTTCAGGTTTAAAATTGCTTTATTTGTTTCCTCTTTGCCTTCCTTTTTCTTTTGTCCTCATTTTTTTTTCACTTGGATTCAAGTTTTTTTTTTTTATTTTTTTCAATTGATACTTTATTAAGATATTCTGCATAAGTAAATTTTATAAACCATACAATTTAAATAGAGGAAAATAAGATGATGAATAAAAATATGAATTTGGAAAGAAATGACGTTATGGAGAACTTTTAAGCAACAACTTATTATGAAGAAAAAATTTAATAATGGGATAATTGCAAATTTAATCCTAATGTTTAGGGGCTATAACAATTAAAATCATAATGTATTTTTTGTAACAATTAGAACCTTACATCTATTCTCTATCAAAAACCAAATTATTTGATAACGTAACAGCTGTACAAAATTAATTAAATGTTCAAAATTAAAAAAAAAATATGCCCACCATCTGTTGAAATTGACAAATCAGTATTTTTTTTCAAAGTAATTTATTGTCATAATGGCTGTGTGAGACTATTAAATGTTGAAAATACTTAGAAAAATAAGGCCATTATCATTTGCATTTAGTGGGTTCTTATATAACTGTAATAACACTGAATAGTTTGATTTTTACAAAAAATAAATATAGGGTTCCAATTGTCGCCAAAAAAAAGTTAAAATTCTAATTATTATTATCTTGAAACGTTGTGGTCAATTTTGTAATTACCCTTTGATAATTATAACCTTACTTTTGAGTTATTCTATATTGTTTTGTATCAATTTATATTGGTGAAATAAAATAGCATTGCAGTTTCAATTTCAACCTCATGCATGACAATTTTCGTTGTAGAAATTAAAAAGAAGACAGAAAAAATTATGTTAAAATAATTATCTCCTTTCTAATTTTGTTATAATGATAAGAACTTTCAGTATTTATTTATTTATGATGATTTCACATGTTTTCTTTCTTTGATTTTCTTTTTGAATATAGTGAAAAAAGAGTTACGAACTTGTTTGTTTGAAGTTTATAGAACTTTATTAAACTTAATTAACATCTTTTAAATTGAAAGATAAGATAAAATTTTTTTAATATTATGGTTAATTTTGTTGATAATTATGAATATAATAATAAAAACTATTAACATACAAATAAGAAGAATAATTTAATAATTTGGTAGCAAAATATGAAACTCATTTAAATTATTACTGTAGAATTTATTGAAATTCACATGTACTGAACGAAACAATTTATTATTTGAAAAAGCAATTTCTATTTTCCTATGTAATATCCTGAATTTGATGAAAGGAGGACAAGTTATAATAAAATTCTCTCAACAAAATAATAGTTAAAAAGATGTCACAACGATTTTTTTTTTTAAATAACCCATTGCATCAAGCTAAAGATAACACAATTTTGCCAATATATGGATCATGAAATGGCTTAAATGTTCCTTAATTCTTATATTGCCATATTACCGAAACAAATTAATCCAAATGTACAAAAAAGTTCAAGATCTAATCATTTAATAATTAGAAAGCTATAAAAGAACGAAGGAAAAAAATCTCCAAATAGAGAAATGCATGTCGATAATTGAAATGAATATAAAGATGATCGCATAAAGCATGACGTAGTCCCAAATCTCAGGAGATAAAGGCACAAATTACTTAAGCCATAAAATATCTCATTCATATAAATAATTATGAAAATAAACTACTAATTTAAGGTATAAGTTCATTCTTAATGAGTTATGGAACTTGAAATCTATTCAACATATTTGCTAAAAAAGAACCATTTAAATGCTTTTAACTATGTAACTTCCTTTTTTTGCAGATTGTAGTTGCATCTCTAAAGTTGGAGCAATAATTGTTGGGTTAGTCTTGCCAACAAATTTTAGCCATTTTATCACCTAATACTAGACCAAGAACTAGTACACCTAGCTCTTTTCATGTGATTCTGGTGAGTGGTTGTTGCTTTTATTGCTCCTTAATAATTTCTTTGAGTAGCAAAATCAAGGCGCAAAAAGAAAATTTTTGTTTGAAAATAAAAACCTATCAAGAGAAAAATATTATGCCGACATGATTTGGAAAAAGAATTTCTAAAATTTAAAACCTATTGGATATCGTTGATAATTGTCAAACATTAGATCATTACCGAAATGATTAGCCAACCTAAGTAGCTTATCATTTAAAAAGCAAGTACCTCAAATTGACTAACACTTTCAATGAGCAAGGGAAAAAGAAAACATATGACACATTTATAAAACTATTAAAAAACATTCAAAAGAAGAATATAGATTGTGCTTTAAAATTTTGGTCTTATACGATCCAAACATTTTTTAACAATTATAAGAAATTGATTTGTATTCTAGAACAATTGAAAAGCTAAAAAGAGCTCTAAATTGAATTTTTGATACGTAGTGTTGCAAATTCATTTGTCTAGGACTTGTGTTAAATTGTGGGGTGGGGGAGAAAATAAGAGAAGGGAATTTGAGAGAATGATTTGGCTTGATTATTTGCTCAAGCTGTTGGGTATTTATACAAGAGAATGAATACAAAAAAAAGGTAAACAATCAATATAGTTGGCAAAATCCCTAACATACAACAATTACAACATTAATTCGACTATTTATACAGCTACCATTCACACTTAGAAAGCTAATATCCAACTAACAACTTAACACTTTCCCTCAAGCTAGAAAATGCATATAAGATGCTCCTAGTTTCTTATAGATATATTTAATTTAAGGCCCTCTAAAAGGTTTAGAGAGAATGTTCGTCAATTGATCATTTGAGTTGATGAAGCTAGTAGCAATGTATATTAACCCAACCTTCTGCATGATGAAATGACAATCTATCTCTATATGTTTAGTTCACTCATGAAAGACTAGATTTGATGCAATATGCAATGCAACTAAATTATCACATATTAGCTTTATTTGTTTGACATCTTCATATTTCAATTTTTGAAGCAATTATTTTAACTAGATGAATTCATAGGTAACTAAGGCCATGTCTCAATATTTTGCTTCGACACTTAACCTTGCTACAACTTCTTACTTTTTACTTTTCCATGATATCAAATTTCCATTTCTTAGAACACAATATCTTGACATGGATCATCTATATGAAGGGGAAGCAGCTCAATCTACATCTAAATACCCAACAATCTTTGTGTCCCTTATTTTCATACAAAAGTCCTTGTCCATGCTCTTTTGATGTATTGAAGAATACATTTGTTTGCATTTTAATGACTCTCATGTGGTGGTTGAAGAAATTGACTTAAGACACTATTTATAAATAAAATGTCTAGTCATATGATTATAAGATAATTAAACTTTTTAACTAATCTTTGATACTATCTTGGATTTTTATAGGGCTCCCCTAAATTGGAACAAGTTTAACATTTGAATGAGAGTGCCTATAGATTTGCAATCTAATATGCAAATTTCATTTAAAATATCTAGTGCATATTTCTTTTGTGAAATAACAATGCTCATTTTGGACTGTGACTCCAATGTTAAGAAAATGTTTCAATCTTCTTAAATCTTTTATCTAAAAATGATTGAAGAGATGTTGCTTGAGTTACGTAGCAATATCATCTATATATACTACCAAGTATATGCATTTGCCTTCGCTTATATGATGATAGAACATCGAATGATTTGATTCACTTCTACACATCACAAATTTTTTAACAATGTTACTAAATTGACCAAACTACACCTTTGGAAACTACTTTAAAATGTAAAGGGACTTGTGTAAACAACATATTAATCCAAACTCTCCTTGAGCAATAAAACCTAGCATTTGCTTTATATAGACTTTTTTTTGTCAATTCATTATGTAAGAAGGAAATTTAATGTCAAGTTATTGAATGTGCCAATGATTTATCTATATACACTAACACTCGAGATGCTTCTTAGCTCATAGAGTTTCCAATGATGAAGTCTTAGATGGCGAATGTTTGTCAAGAAATATAAGGGAAGGCCTACAAACTAAAAAAAATACCTTATATATAGAATTCAAAAGCACCTACAAAAAGGCCTGAAGAAGGGGCCTAGTGGATCCATATTGACTACTGTGGCATACATTTTAAGTCCACGTGAACCTCCTCTCATGGGGACATAGGTTTGTGTGGACTTCAATCAGGCTAGTGCACATCTTTACTTTTAAGGTCTGTGTAGACCTAAGCTCTCATAGGTTATCTCGAGACCCTTCCAAATGGCTGGAAAACCTCACTAGGACCCAAGAATTATTTGGTAACGGAATATAAAAGGATAATTTTTATGATAAAAGGGATTTTTTTTGGGATTTTTGGAAAAAAGAGAAAAACTCTTTTTACACTTGGCATTCTCTTTTCTCTATTGATCTCCCTATCCCTTACTAGAAAATTCTTTGGGAAAAAAGCATCAATCCTTTATTGCCAAAGCTCGAAGAACTTGAAGAAAACTCTATCTTTGATAGACATTAAAGAGGCTTTAGCTTACAAAGCATGAGAGAATCCTTATTTGGAGTAAATACTTGAGAAAACCTTTATAAAGGGCTCTTTTTTATTCATCTCATCTCCATTTTTTATTTATCTCTTTTTCATTACCTTTTTCCTTTCTTTTTATCTTTTAAGTTTTCTCTTTCCTTCTTTTTAAAGTCTATGATATTTAATGGCAATGAAGTATTAAAAGATATATTTTGATAGGTTTACTCTATTAAAGAGGTGAGACCTTTTGCATTTTTACTTGTTTAGTTCATTTCATTAAATTGTTTTTATGTTCTCTGTCTGACGGGAAATCCATGTGGGTTTTCTATGAGACCCCTTCCCTAGTTTGGTCTTTGAATTGGATAATGAATGTCACACAATCAAATTCTAACTTTCTTCTATCTAGGTTATTAAAAACTTTTTCTTTAAAACTCATAAAGCTTAAAACCTCATTAATCACACATAAAAAAGCTAGGTAATAGGCTAGACTGTTTGGGGTCCTTATGTCAAAAATTTGATAGCATAATGGCTATTTGGTAACACTATCCCAATTTTAAAACTTGTAAGAAAAGCACTTCTACATCTTATACCATCCAACTATATCACACAATCCATCATTCCCATCTCAAACAATAAAATGACATACTTCTTATAACTCAACCCATATGATAAGCAAACTTAATCTATAACAATCAAACTATACTTATCACACACTCATATATCTATAGTTCATAATACTAACCACAACTTTATAATATTACAAAATAATACTTAATAAGTCATAAAACTAATAAAAAGCTCATACGGCTTAAGTGTTTTTACATACATATATTCAAACCAAATTATAGAAGTACATCTTTAAAAATATATCCACAGTTACAATCTTTTCTTCATTGTTGACTTTATAACCCCATGGCTGCAAGTGCTCAAATCTTTCCACTGCACAACTTCAATACACAAACCTACACATCTGAAAACAACCAAGATGCACTAAGCAATATAGCTTAGTAGTATATCTAAGTTTAATAAACTATCACACATACATATACACATATAATGCAATTATAGCACATTGCAATTTATTATCTAGTTATGCATGTTTCTAGAAGGTAAAGATATACATATTATTCAAATCATTAATTATATGAATTATAAATATAGATTAAACCTACCAATGATGTCAATAAGCATAATTAAAATTTCTTTTTTGTAATCATATTATATGCACCCAATATATAAAGATATCACGTGTGTATTATTTTCATGTAAATTTGTGATCCTAACATATGCAAACATTATTTTCATAACTTCTAAGATTTATTTACAAAATCTTATCAAGTCTATATGATATTATTCAATAGAGGCCACATACATATCAAGCCAGTAACAATAATGCAAAACTTGCTTAATATATTATATAGGTCTATTATGTATTATTGTTTTCTTTGTAGACTCTATATAATCATTTAGAAACACAAGTTCCTTTTTCTTTGCCCATATTTAATAGACATATGGTTGATACCAAATAATAGGACTATCTGTGTCGCACCCTCTACTTAACTCGTACACCGAACCCAAATAGAAAGCGGGCATGCATACCGATATCCAATTTCGCTATCCCAAAATCTCATTAAATATTAAAAATTTTATTAATTAAAATATTTATTAGCTTAAGGAGTTATAAAAACACTAAAAACCAATTTGACATGCTTTACAAGGTAATTAATAAGGTCATCATGTCGAAAATATAGCAGCATAACTACTGTACCGGGATACTTTCCCAAATAGTAAACCTATTAAAAACACTTCTAAATTAACATACATCACAACATAACTCCAAATGGGTCCTCTTGACCCTTCAATCAACAAAAAAAAAAAAATCACAGAGCCTTAGGCTCATCACAAGCAGCACTCTCACATGCAATATCTAGAGATATCATACAAAACATACGAGAAATATAAAACTTTTACAAGAATTATGGTTTTAAGTTACAAAAAATGACCCATATTATAGATTAGGCCCAATCCCTCTAGAATTGCATGAGCACTTCTATTACATTTACATCATGACCATTTTAAAAAAAGGAAACAAAAATACCCAAAAATGGGCAATCTTTTGTGTTCTCCTGTGGGGAAGAAGCTTTGACTTTAATTTGTTGCTCAATTTTCTACGCATCACAAATAAAGTAATACACTAAGCTTTTGCTTAGTGGAGTAATCACTTTAATATGAATATGTCAATTTAAGCATGTAATTATTCATTTCATACAAATTATGTAATATGCTATCACTGATGAGTATATGCTATGGCTTATGAGCAAACTAGCACATTGATATATATACATGTCACCAATTATGCATCAACCATATTATGTCCATGCATATAGCATAACTAGCATCAACATAAATAAAATGAACTATATACATAACATACTCATTTATCACCTCATAACAAGCATAATAATACACATTACATGTCATAACCTCGTATTCATGCCATAACTTAATGTCCGGGTTTCATAATCATTTTTATATGTTAAACTCCTTACTTTATCTCATTTATCATTTTCTCATGTTTAACTCATGCCTATAATAAGGAGAAAGCTATCCAAGGCTTGACAGTGGATATCATTGGCCCGAAGGCCTTGCACTCGAAGGTACGTAACAACATTGTACTCGAAGGCATTCGTACCTAAAAGTACATAAAGATATTGTACCCGAAGGCACTCATACTCGCATCTGTAGATACGTGGATACATTGGCTTATAAGCCTCGTGCACGTTAACACATGAAATAGTGACTCGTAGGTCTCATACCTAAAGGTAAGTTAGTAAGTGTTAAAATCCTAGTTGACCAGTCAACCTATCCAAACTAAGTTGTCTAGATGTATAGGCACTATTAAACTCATCTTTTTACCCCATTATGACCAATTTTTAATATATACTACCATTTATGTCAAAATGTGCATAAACTTGTTACATTGGCCATTTTTACATATTGGCAAGGCCTAACATAACGCCTATAGCACATATCTCATGGTTATACCATATAGACAACTAAGGGTTACATATGCTTATAATCACTAATAAACTTTATTCTTTATGATTATAAGCTTTAATACCTCTTTTTAGTTATATTTATGCATTACATGCCATGAAATGTACCATGATCATAAACACACCAAATCCATGCATTAGAAAGTCACCACTCTCACACATACATGGCGTGCACCTCAAAAGACCAAAGAAAACACTATGGCATTCAAAGCCAAAACAAACTACATAGGCCAACCCATATGCATAAATCACAATATGCATATATAGCTCAACATGCATATATTTTCGACCTCCACATACCCAAAGCCACAAAATCACATACACATGTGTCTTACATTACATAAAGCATCATAAATACATTTTAAGCCATTATACTTATCAAAACACCATATTACCAATTATAAGGCATTTATCAATATTATGTTACATAATGAGTTTTCATGAATAACCAACCATTCAATGGCCAAATGGCATTTGGCCTCAAATATATACACATATACACTCATACTATCTTATAATAATACATACATAAGCAACATAACCATAACATCCCATACATTACTTATAGCTTCCATATATGGCATAATACTACATATATGTACATGCCACCATTCATTGGCCATTTAGCCAACATGATAAATCCCATAAGCATCCTTGTATCTCTTTCATGCCACATAAATGCACATTCAACATCAATTAATGATATACACATATATACACATTAATTACATACAACCTTATTAAATGTTAAGTTACACATAATGCATTTTTTTCCATAAATTTAATATATTAATGTGATTACACATACCAAAATGTGTCCTCAGGTACCCTCGATGCTCTCCTAGGCCTTTTCCTTACCTCAGGAAGCCTGGTTTGAATTCTTGCCTACAAATTCAAATAGGTTCATTTTTAGAAAAATCACAAAAAATCATATATAGCTCTAAAACATAAAACGAGCATACACATACACTCTTGGGCACCCGTAGGGTCTAGAAAAATATCAAAATCGAAAGAAAAAAACCTAAAACCAAAAATGGTCACTATTCAGCTATACCTTCAATCTTTAAAATCTCTTGGAAAAACTCATACCCAATGCTTAAATCTTTAAAAATCAACTTTATATGAGTTGAATCAAGGCTTAGGATGTTGTTTATAGGGTTAATTTAGAGGAGAATTGATCAAGAATGGAGAAATCCTCTCCCTTTGGTGGTGTTGGCAACTATAAGGAAGAAGAGAAGAGTGGGGTTGCTAAAAATAGTGATATTGACTCTCCCTTTGACCATTTTAAATTTTGGAAATGGATGGCCAAGATTAAAAGATCACAAGATCTAATAGTTATAAAAAATCCCTTATAAAATTTCCCATTTTAAATCTTTTCTCCATTATTTAGCACTATTTAACACACCATAAAGTCTTAATGAATCCTTAAATTATAAATCTTGACTCTCACAAAACCTTGTATTCAAAAAGCTTGAAAAATCAATAAAATTGATACTTTTTATCATCACCCGATTTAGTAAAAATACTTCTTGATATCTAAAAATTCCGATTCCAAAGCCAATGGTCTATTTAAAATATTTAATTATCAAGTTCTATATTTTTCAGTTTATTTTGAGCAACTTTTAAATTATTTTACAGTTCAGCTTTGCTTATGGCACTATTCATAGGACACTATTGTAAAATCTTCTTTAGCATTTTTAACTATCCATATAACTTTGGATTAGCTTAAAACTTTGCCCAAAATTCTCTCATAATTAATACTTCCTATTGGTATACTTAGTATGACTCGAGTTTTGAGAAGCACTATTTACAAGAGTCAATATTTTCGAGTTGTTACATTTCTTCCCCTCTTAAAAGAAATGTTGTCCTTAACATACTTGATTTAAAGAGATGCGGATACTGCTCTCTCATCTAAGCTTTGCTCTCCCATGTCACTTCTTCCATGCCGGGATGTCACCATAAAACCTTTACCAATGGCATAATCTTGTTTTGCATCTCCTTAAGTTTTTCGGCTAAGATACTTACAGGTTCTTCCTCATATGACAAGTTTGCCCATATCTCTACATCTTTAGCTTTCAACACATGTGAAGGGTTCGATCTATACCTTCTCAGTATCGAGACATGAAACACATCATGAATCTACTGTAACTCTAGAGGTAAAGCCAGTCTGTAGGCTAATGGACCCACACGTTCTGTGTTCTCATATGGTCCAATGAACCTCAAACTCAACTTTCCTTTCTTACTAAACCTTAAGCCCTTTTTCCATAGAGATACCTTAAGAAAGACTTTGTCACTGACTTCATACTCGATGTCTCTTCTCTTTAAATCTGCATAGGAATTTTGTCTATATGAAGTAGCCTTCAGCCTTTCTTTGTTGATTTTCACATTCTCTTTAGCATCCTTGACCAAATCTGGTCTTATAAGCTTGTTCTCACTCAACTCACTTTAACATAAAGGAGTCCTATATTGTCTCTCATACAATGCCTCATGAGGAGCTATACCAAGGCTTGCCTAGTAACTATTGTTGTAAGCAAACTTTGCCAAAGAGATATACTTATCCTAACTAAGAGATATACTTATCCTAACTACCTTTGAGCTCTATGGCATATACTCGGAGTATATCCTTAAGCACCTGAATAATCCTCTTTGACTGACCATCCGTCTGAGGATAAAAGGCCATGCTAAAATTAAGCCTAGTTCCTAAAGCATTTTGGAGTTTCCTCTAAAATCTCAATGTGAAATATAGATCTCTATTTGAAATAATAGAAGAAGGCACTCCATAAAGCCTAATTATCTTATTAATGTACAATTTAGGCAACTTCTCTAAGGAATAATCCTTTTTTACTAGAATAAAGTGAGCTAACTTGGTCAATCTATTGGCTACCACCCAAATAGAATCATGGTTATTCCTGCTCATCAGTAGTCCAATCATAAAATCCATAATGATTGATCCCACTTCCATTTTGGGATATCTATAGGATGTAGTAAACCATAAGGAACTTGATGCTTGGCCTTCACTTGCTAACAAATGAGGCATCTAGTCACATAATTAGCTACGTCTTTCTTCGTGCCCAGCCACTAAAAAACTGTCTTTAAACCCTGGTACATCTTAGTACTAGCAGGATGCATAACATATAGTGTATTATACACTTCTTATAGAATTTGTTGCCTTACTTCTTCACCATTTAACACATAAAGGTAGTTATGATAATATAAATAACTATCCTTTTTTATCACAAACTCAGTAGACTTGCCCTTTTGGATCATACTCATGATACTTTGAAGCTTATGATCATCCTTTTGTGAATCCTTCAATACCTATATCAAACTTGGCTTGACTTACAACTTAGCTAACAAACCACCGTCATCTTACAGCTTCAAATAGACATGCATCACCTTTAAAGCTGACATAAACTTCCTACTTAAGGCATCCGTAACCATATTAGCTTTCCCATAATGGTAGTCAATAAGGCAATCATAATCTTTGATCAACTCTATCCATCTTTTTTGCCTCAAGTTTAACTCTTTTTATGTCTGCAGATACTTTAGACTCTTGTAGTCAATGAAGACATAACACTTTTCCCCATAAAGATAATGCCTCCATATCTTTAAAGCAAACATAATGGCTACAAGCTCAAAGTCATGTGTTAGGTAATTTTTCTCATGAGGTTTTAATTATCGTGAAGCATAAGCAATAACTTTGCCATCCTATGTGAGTGCACATCCCAACCCATTCAGTGAGGCATCACTATATATGGTGAATTCTTTTCCTGAAATTGAATGAATCAAAATTAGAGCCTCGATCAACATACTCTTGAGCTTATCAAAACTCTCCTAACATTTGCTATCCCACTCAAAATTCACATCCTTCCTTAAAAGATGTGTCATAGGGGTTGTTATCAAGGAAAACCCTTTGACAAATCTTCTATAATATCTAGCCAAACCTAAGAAACTCCTAATCTCAGTTGTGTTTCTAGGTGCTTTCCACTTCATAATAGCTTAAATCTTACTAAGATCGACCTTTATACCTTCTACCGATGCTATATGCCCCAAAAATGACACTTCCTTTAGCTAAAACTCACAGTTATTGAGCTTAGCATAGATCTTCTCATCCCTTAAGATCTATAAAACTATTTGTAGATGCTTCTCATGCTTTTCTCGGTCCTTAGAATACACAAGGATGTCATCAATGAAGAATATTACAAATTAATCTAGAAATAGCTTGAAGATTCAATTCATGAAATCCACGAATGCCACCGGTACATTAGCTAACCTAAAAGGCATCACTAGGAACTCATAGTGACCATATCTAGTCCTAAAGGCTGTCTTATGGATGTCCACCCCCTTCACACTCAACTGATAATATCCATATCTAAGATCAATCTTAGAGAAGACACCTACCCTTTAAGCTAATCAAAAAGGTCATCGATCCATGGTAAGGGATACTTATTCTTGATGGTAACTTTGTTCAACTGCTTATAATCCATACAAAGCCTTAAAGAACCATCCTTTTTCTTGACAAATAGAATCAGTGCTTCCCATGGTGAAACACTCGGTCTAATAAAACCTTTGTCAAGAAGCTCTTGCGACTGTATCTTTAACTCTTTTAACTTCATAGGATCTATCCTATATAAAGCTATGGAAACTAGTGCTGTGCCTGACATCACCTAAATTCCAAATTCTAACTCTCATTCTGGTGGAAAATTAAGTAGTCCATCTGGGAAATCATCCTCAAACTCAACCACAATAGGATTTTGACTTGCTTTTGATACTTTCTTTTTAGTGTCAACCATATATACAAGGTAGGCTTGACAACCCTTTCGCATTATCTTTCTAGCCATAATTGCTGATACTATATTAGCCATGTAATCCAATCTCTCACCAATCAATGTCACTTCTGACCTGTCACTAGCTTGTAACATGATCCTTTTCCTCTTGTAATCCACTATGGCATGATACTTGGATAACCAATCTATGCCCAAGATAAGATCAAACTCATTGAATAACAATTCAATACGATCTGCTAAGAAAACATGTCCTTATGTTGACAAAGGACAATCTCTGTATACTTTATTCACTAAGATGTATTATTCTATAGGATTGCTAACCATCATATAAAAAACAAGGTCATTTAACTTTAAACCTCGATCTATAACTCATGTTGTGTAGATATATGAATGTGTAGACCCTAGTTCTATAAGTGCTAAAGTAGGTAAATCAAAGATGTAGAAAATACCCACTATAACCTCTAGAGTGTCTGCCTTCTCTCTAGCCCTGATGGCATACTATTTAGCTAGAGCTCTACTTTCTAATATATCCTTCTGGTTAGCCCCAACTCTACTCCCATTATCTCTCTTATCCCTCTTTTATGATGACTCCAATGGTCTCACTAGACAATCTCTCTAGAAGTGCTCTCTAGAGCCACAACCCAAGCAAACTCCTAGTGTAGCTGTTTAATAAATACCTTGCTATCTTTTGTGTCGAGTCTCACATTTTAGTATTTGAACACTACTAATAATAGATCTAAGAGCACCTAATGTTTGGGTTTATTATCAAGTCTGTGCTTTGGAACCTTGTCTTAACCTCTAAGACTGCTCTAACTTCTTGCTTTGTTGTTGCTTGGATTGACCCCTTTTTTATTTCTTATTAGCTATATAACCAGAACTGCCATGTCCCTAGCCATGTGATCTCTTCTTGAAGTTATCTCTCTTTTATCTTACCTGATGTTCCATCTCTGTGGTATGACAGGCTGCTACTAAGGGTAAAAAATCCTTGATCTTCATTAGAGAAACTTGTTACATAATGTCTAAGTTTAACCCCTTCTCAAATTTCTTGCAGCGGTCTTCCTCTGTAGCCACCTTTGCTTTGGTGCATATGCTTAAGCGAGCAAACTCTTTCTCTTACTCAGATATAGTTTTATGCTTCTGCTTTTAAGTCTATGAACTCCTAGTACTTCTAATCTAGGTAATGCTCAGTTATGTATTTGTTCTTGAATTCTAGAAGGAAGAACTCCTAATTAAGATTAGTAGTTATTTTATGCTCTGTAATGGTCTCCCACCACTTTAAAGCTTCCTCTGATAGCATAGAAGTAATACATGTTACATACTCCTTTTGAGGACACCTCAACTATTACATAATCCTAAGCATCTGATCTAGCTAATACTCAGCCTTACTTAGCTCATCCAGTTTCTCACCCTTAAAGAACTTAGCCCCGTTCTTTAATAACCATTCCATGCACATCTTTTGAAAAGCCTACTGCTTTTGAGGTATTGGAGGTGGAACTATGTGTACTATAGCAACTGTAGTAGCAGTAGCCTCTGTCGCTTACCTAACTGACTCCAACATTATCTCTAGCCAAATTAGTTGACCCTGCTATACATAAGTAGTGTGTCCCACATCACTAGAGGTCACATACTCTTATTATGGCTCACTTTGTCCAATACCCATAGGAGCATGGCTCTATACTTCCTCATTTTTGCTTTGAGTAGTGCTATAACTCATCTTTGTATCTATAGGTAAGAGAAATAGGCTATGAGCCTCACATGTAAAATGTTATGATGTAAACATATTATAACTCCTAGAGCACTCTTGTGTAACCTATAAGTTTAGAAGAAAGTCTAAATCGGAGCTCTAATACCACTAAGTGTTGCACCCTCTACCCGACCTGTACATCG
>CANXYI011047314.1:0-11208 GCA_948208565.1 Hura crepitans
CTAAATTGAAAGCTCTAGTTTTTGTGCTTTATGTTTTTGCTTAACCTGGCTTGCTAAAGCATTATCTGCATTGTGTCTAATTGTGCAGCACTCGTGTATGATACTGTATCACATAGGGTTACTTGCTCTAAATATCTATTTGGTAAAGGCATGAAATTGATGATTTGCCTGCTGAATTTAACTTGGCAAATAGCTAGTCACAAGATATGAATAGGATTCTCTTGCAGAAAACAACTAAGTAGAAAATTTCTCAGTTGAGAAAGTACCCTGGTAGATGGCAACTTAACTGCTATAAGTTGAGCATGCCTTTGTGAGGCAGGCTAATACCATTTGTTGTTTCTAACTTGCACTCGACCTTTGCAGGCATGTGTGGAGTACAATTGTGGTCATTACGCTGAATCTTTGGGATTATATAAGGTTTGCTATTTTCACCTTATTGTTTGCCTTGAGCAAAGGCACTACCATGATTTGTAATCTGAATGTGAGTCGGTAGGGATCGTGGGGGATCCTCTAGCTAACATACTTTGTTTAGCACATGTTTAACTTATGATCTTTTTTTTCCATACCTTTTGTTAGAGGGCATTGCAAGTGTATCCTGATTGTCCTGGTGCTGTAAGGCTTGGTATAGGTCACTGCCATTATAAATTGGGCCATTATAAAAAAGCTTCTCAAGCATTTCAACGGGCTTTGCAGGCAAGTGATATGAGCTGGTGCAGATGCATCAGATTTTGGTTAATATATGCTGCATGTTTCCTACTGACGCCAGCATTCATATATTTCATTTGTTCAATATGCAGCTAGATCCAGAAAATGTTGAAGCTCTTGTAGCCCTTGCAATTTTGGATTTGCAAACAAATGAAGGTTTCCTAATTATTTTCATTTTTCAGTTTTCCATCCTGATTTCTCATTTGAGGTGTTCAATATTGACGATATTGTACACTGCACAGCGGATGGAATACGAAGAGGAATGGAAAAAATGCAAAGAGCTTTTGATATATATCCTTACTGTGGCATGGCGCTGAATTATCTATCAAATCACTTTTTCTTTACTGGTCAACATTTTTTGGTTGAGCAACTGACTGAGACTGCACTTGCTGTAACTAATCATGGGCCAACAAAATCACACTCTTACTACAATTTGGCACGTTCTTACCACAGCAAGGTTTTTTTTGCCATCCATCTTATATGATTCTTATAATTGTATTCTTAAATTGTTAATGCGGCTTAAAAAATTTGTTGGGAGGCGGGGAACTTTTCTTTGATAATCAACTTTTCTGTTGTCCTCTTTTTATATGCATATGTACATGTATGAAAACAATCTTGAATTTCGTTCAGTTGTATGGAATTTGGTTGAAGGAGGTGCAGTATTAGACGAACTGTTTAAATGACATTTCATACTTTAGTTGCCCTCGTCTATGTCTTCCATGTGGCCTTAACGCCAATTTGTCACCCAGTCATCTAAATTTTGTTTAAACTTCTATTTTCTCAAGATCACTTCCACATGCTTTGGAACCTCATAAGGGTTGTCTTTTAACATGAGATGGTTTAGATGGTTCAGATATAGAATACTTTTACACCTCTGATCTGTTTCTGTAACACAATAATCACAATTTCTGTAAAACCTATTGATCCAAGGTTTTGCAGTTGGTTAGTGCTCTGTAAATGACTTCAATAGAAATTATTGACCAATTTCTTTTCTTTGATAATATAATCATCTCCATTTTCCTTTCTCTTTGAGACTAAGTTATGGAGTATAGAGCTCTAATATCAGTTGGTTAATTGTTCATACATGCCAAGTATGTCAGTTCTTGGCCTTTTTGACTACTAGAAGTGATGCTGTTCTCTTGACTGTAGGGGGATTACGAAACAGCTTCAAGGTACTATTGGGCGTCTTTGAAGGAAATCAATAAGCCCAGCGACTTTGTCTTTCCTTATTATGGTAGGTGGAAATGGGCTTTTAGACATTTCTGCATTGTGTTTTTTGTTCTTTACATTGTGTCAGTGGCATTATGGCAATGTCTAGACTGTCCCTTTTTAATTTAATGCTATTTCAGATTTTAATCGAGGCTCATTTTTTTCGTATCTTTGCATATTATACCTTTGAGAATGATAGTGCTACTTTTTGCTTCATTCTCTCTATATTCAAGTGCGCAACATGTAACATCAGTTATTCTGTGACAGGATTGGGACAAGTGCAGCTGAAGCTAGGAGAGATTAAAAATGCACTGTCAAATTTTGAAAAAGTCTTGGAGGTCTACCCTGATAATTGTGAGACATTGAAAGTGAGTGAATTCAAATAAAATTTAGGCATGGGTGTGTTGAGCTTATGAACTTCTCTTTTTTCTTTCAAAGTTTAATGTAGCTTATGTATTTGACTTCCTTTTGCTTTAGGTTCTTGCACATATATATGTTCAGCTTGGGCAGACTGACAAGGCCCAAGAATTTTTGAGGAAGGCTACAAAAATTGATCCTCGTGATGCACAGGTGAGTAATACATATATATAAATTCTCATAGGATTATGATTTTGAGGTTTTTCGATTTTGGATTCACATATCCTGTCGTTGTGGCATTGAGCAATGAATGTTGATCTGCAACTGGACTGACCTGTATGATGCACAAATGATGTGGATGTCATTATTATCTCTAAATTCTTGATCTGGTTTCTATTGAATTAGATTTTTCTAATGGATGTTGGATCTTATACAATGGATTCTTTTGTCAAGTTATTCACTGGTTCAGCATTTTCCCATGAATCAGATCATAATGCCATTGTTAAGTTAGCTAGTCTTCCTTGTCGAAATAAAGAAAGGTTTAAAAGTATCTTAAACCTTAAATTCCTGACTTTATGTTTTGTTTAAGAAGGTAATGGACCTCAACTATCTGTCTTTGAGTAGCTACATTCTTTTATAGGTATTTTATCACAATAGATATTTGAGTCTGTTTTATTGCTTGATGCCTGAAGTTGCTATTTATAGTTATAATATATATGTAGTAAATTATGTGCTTTTTTTTTCTCTTTGGCTATGATGCAGGCATTTCTTGACCTTGGTGAATTATTAATTTCATCTGATACAGGAGCTGCTCTTGATGCCTTGAAAACTGTGAGCACATTGTTACTCTTTTCGTGGTGTTGAAGATTTCTATCTTGTCATCACTCTTGGATAAATCTGACTTAAATTACTATACAGGCACGAGGTCTTCTGAAAAAGGGTGGTCAGGAAGTGCCCATAGAAGTGCTTAACAATATTGGAGTTATTTATTTTGAAAGGGAAGAATTTGAGGTTTGTCAGATTTCTTTGAAATGATGAATGCAAGTAAATTTCCTGCAAGGAGGAAATTACTACTATTGTTCTAACTTTGGTTGTGGATCTACTTTTGCATTTAAACCTTTACTTCTACATCCATTTTTCCAATATTGAAATTTTTATTAAATTTTGTGAAATAGTCTGATATCTTGTTATTCTACAGCTGGCTCTGGAAACTTTCAAGGAGGCTCTGGGTGGCGGAATATGGCTTACTTTCCTTGAAGGTAAATTGAAGTCATACGCAATTGATGCAGCTGCATCTATTATCCAATACAAAGACATGCAGTTGTTTCATAGATTGGAGGAAGATGGTCTTGATGTGGAACTACCATGGGATAAAGTCACAGCAGTGTTTAATTTGGCCAGACTACTTGAGCAGATGCATAAGACAGAAACTGCAAATGTGTTGTACCGTCTTATATTGTTTAAGGTACGTATCTGTGTGTCTTCACTGGGTTTATTGGATAAGAACTGTGAACCCTCTATTTCTGTTTATCAATGAATTGTACTAAGAACATAAAAGAAAAGGGTCAAGTTAAAGAGTGATCTTGTCATTTTATGGATGAGTTTAACACAACTTAGTGCTTCCACAGTAGTCAGCAAGTTAGCTGGCTTTGTTTATTTTCGGAAACATCTTTGTAATTGTTTTTGTGATAATTTAGCTACTTAAGTTCGGTTGATAGAGTAAAAGTAGATATGCTAATTATTGAATAAATAAACGTGCACAACTTTCTGATTTGTACAAGCATTTCATTTAGTGCAATTTAAACTTTGAGCGTTTAAAGGAAGATATATTATGTACATTATGAAAATACATGGTATCAAGGACGAAACTACTTTTTATAAAAAATCACTTATTATTTTGTAATTAGTTGTTTTGGAGTTTTTTTGTGACTATGACCAAATCATGTCAGATCTACTCCTTTTTTTTATTATTTTTTGTCAACACCTTCGAAGATGGTGTTTTCTTAATGGCAGCTTTATTGCCAATGCTAGATAGAACCCCAAGTATTTCTTATCTATTTGAATATGGAGCAGAGCACAATGACCATTTAACTCATTCTTTGCTTCCAATAAAATTAACTCTATAGATCTTGACAGAAATTGTGAAGTAGCTTCATCTAGTAATCTATTTGAATATGGAGTACAATCACCATTAACTCATCCTCGCTTCCAATAAAATTAACTGGATAGATCTTGAGAGAAACTACGAGTAGGTTCATTCATATTTTAGGTCTTTATCTAATGATATATGCATGCATAAATACTCTATTTGATCTCATTTTGCAATTTCTGAGACTTTGTAATTTATATTATAGTTTCTCCAGATTGCTTTGTCGTTTCTAGCTGATTCATAATTGCTTTAAAAGCTCTTTTTATTAACAGTTATCCTGCTCGATTAAATTGCATTTCAAACAACTGTGCCAGCTACTTGGCTTCTCAAATACCATGCCTTCTGCTGTGATACTTCTAGCAGATTTGCATTACTGTTTTTGGCTCTAAATCTCCTCTACTAGACCAAGCCTACTTAACCAGATTGCTCATTAAGTAATCATGTGAACCACACAAGTCTCTCATTAAGTAATCATGTGACCAGATTGCTTTGTTCTTTCTAGCAGATTCATAATTGCTTTAAAAGCTCTTTTTATTAACAGTTATCCTGCTCGATTAAATTGCATTTCAAACAACTGTGCCAGTTATCAACTACTTGACCAGACTGCTCATTAAGTAATCTTGTGAACCACACAAGTCTCTTATTCTACCATCCTTCTTCCTTAGGCTCCATCTTCTGTTTTTGGCTATATTGATTACCCTGCTAATGGATGAATATAAACCAACGAAAAAAAAAGAAGGTTGATGGATGAGAGAAGCCGTTCAACGACATATTTTATTTTTTAAGGGATATCATCATTTCTTGTTATATTCATATTGGTCCTGATACTGGCATTGGGCTTTGGCTTAGATGCTTCGATTACTGTTGAAAAAATTTTAGACACAGACTCTTGACTTTTTTAATGCTTAGCCCACTTGTCTGTTCCTGTTTTCTTTTCAGTATCCAGACTATGTGGATGCGTATTTGAGGCTGGCTGCAATTGCTAAAGCGCGGAATAATCTTCAATTAAGCATTGATTTGGTTAGTTTTTTCTGTATGAAAGTCATTCCTTCAAGTGTTCTTATATTTTTTTTTTCCCTGTTAATGGTTGGTCTTTTCTTTTTTCTTTCAAAGGTTAATGAGGCTCTTAAGGTGAATGATAAGTGCCCAAATGCATTATCAATGTTAGGTGACTTGGAGCTGAAAAATGATGACTGGGTCAAGGCAAAAGAAACCTTGCGTGCTGCTAGTGAAGCAACTGATGGGAAGGATTCTTATGCGACTCTCTCTCTGGTGCCTATCTAATGCATGCTTCTTGAAGTTTGTTCTTGAAATATTGACCTCTACCCTGTGTCTACATTTTTGTGTTAGCTTTTGCAGCAGCTGTTGTATTTTGTCATTTTAATTGCCACATATTTTAACACTTATTTTTTTGACATTGGTAAAGGGAAATTGGAACTACTTTGCTGCAATACGCAATGAGAAAAGAAATCCCAAGTTGGAAGCTACCCACTTAGAGAAAGCCAAGGAACTGTACACCAGAGTATGGATTCCCCCCCATTCTTCCACTTGTCTTCCTTTTTTAGTGCTTTCTATAGTTATGGGATGATGCATCGAAACAGTATGTCCATTTTCAGTTGCAACTCAGTACAGTCACTATTGTTTCTTTTGAAACTGGTTATTTTCTCCCTTTTTTTCCTTTTCTACTTCAATGTAAAATTATTAATATTTTGCAAATGAACAGTTTCTTACATAACTGTTTTTTGAACTTTATTTTTTTTCCTCCTCCAATAGGTAGTGGAGCCATTTGTTGTTATAATAATCTGAATCACCGTTATGGTACCATGGGTACATTCTCACAGTTGTTGGGTAGTAGATAATTACATCTAAAATGAAAAAAAAAAGTGAAAAGAAGTTGTTCTTTTTCTCTTTTCACAGTATCTGTTGGTTAATGCAACAATAATTTAATTAGAATACATGAAACTTTGGCATTATAGGTCCTAGTCCAGCACACAGCTAATTTGTATGCTGCTAATGGCGCTGGAGTAGTCTTGGCAGAAAAGGGACACTTTGATGTATCAAAGGATCTGTTCACACAGGTGAGCCAAACAATTTTTACTCCTTTTCCTGTGATAAAGATTTTGGAATTTCTTTGGTTCACATCTCTCTCCTATTGATCTTTTGTTTATTTTTTTTATGGTATAGGTCCAAGAGGCTGCAAGTGGAAGCATTTTTGTCCAAATGCCAGATGTGTGGATAAACTTGGCACATGTATATTTTGCTCAAGGCAATTTTGCATTGGCTGTAAAGATGGTGCGTCCACCTCATCTTATTTTGCTTCCACCGATGTGTGTGTGCTGTAACTATGGCTTCAAACTAGTTTTCTTATTGCATAAATGTAACAATGGGCTTCCTTTGTTTGCAGTATCAGAATTGTCTGCGGAAGTTCTATTATAATACCGACTCTCACATTCTCCTGTATTTGGCTCGAACTCATTATGAGGCAGAACAGTGGCAGGAGTGCAAGAAAACTTTACTGAGAGCCATCCACTTGGCACCTTCAAATTACATACTAAGGTTTGATGCTGGTGTTGCTATGCAAAAGTTCTCAGCATCTACCCTACAAAAGACCAAGAGAACAGTGGATGAGGTTAGGATTTTGTTGAATTGTTTTGGATGCCACATGTGATGCGTGAACCTATGTGTTAAAACAATGAAATTGATGATAGATTGAAGTACAGTGATAGCGAAATTGAGTCCTGAAACAAACAAGAAAGTGATTTTGACCAGCATGATTTACTACCATAATTTATGTGCTTATGTAATTATGTAGTGATTGTATTCTAACAAGGCAGTGATTGTAGGCTAGCTGTAATTTCCTAATTAGGCCACAGGGGTTGTGTGTAAATACCATGCATTCTTTCTCTGTAACAAACAAGTGAATACTAAACTATTCTTCTCTTAAATCTTCACTTTGTTGAATCTGAGGATGAGAATCACCACGATAATCATAGCAAGGGTTCAAATTAGACTTGTTCTTGTCAAAAGAACTATTGTGGTATTTCTGTGAATTCTTTTGAAACAAGTAGTGTGATAAATTATTTTTGAAGCATGAAATAGACGTATTTACCTAAATAGATGACTGGAAAGAGGGCAGAGGAAGGGCAACCTAATCAAGAGTAAGAAGGTGTTTTCAGTTTCTCAGTCAGGTTAACATATTAACATCATTTGTTTTGGCAATATTGCAGGTGCGATCAACAGTTGATGAGCTGGAAAATGCTGTTCGTTTATTTAGTCAGTTATCTGCTTCTTCCAACCTTAACTTTCATGGGTTTGATGAGAAAAAGATCAACACTCATGTTGAATATTGCAAGCACTTACTAGAAGCTGCAAAAGTTCACCGTGAAGCAGCTGAGCGTGAGGAGCAGCAGAACCGGCAGAGACAGGAAGTTGCTCGTCAGATGGCATTGGCTGAGGAAGCCCGTCGCAAGGCTGAAGAACAGAGGAAAGTTCAGGTCTGCCACTATGAACTTGATTACAAGCCATATATTTTGACCATGATGATTTTAGATAAGATGCTAATAACCCCAACACTTCATTTTTTTTCCCTGTTTTATTTGGTGGATTTGGATGTTGGAGAGCAGTTAGAGAGAAGAAAGCAGGAGGATGAACTAAAAAGGGTGCGGCAACTAGAAGAGCACTTCGAACGTGTAAAGGTAAAAGTTTGCTTCACGTGCCACAATTTTTGCACTGATGAACTCTCACTGGGATTTGAATTAAGCATGGTTAAGACAACATTAGCCTGGAAATTTATAAATTTGCAATTCTGTATAAGATATTTCACAATTGGTGACTATAGATGCAATCAGAGGTATAGAGTTTAAACTCCGCAAGAATATTGCAAAGAACTAATGACATTATATTTATATAGATATATTGCACCTTTGCATGAAATTAGAGTATTTGCTGAATTTCCATGGTTATTTTAAGAGCTTTAATTGTTGTAGTAAAAATGGAGAAGATAACTTCTTTTTTTTCCAAAATCAGTACATGGTTTAAATGTGTTATGGTTTCTAATTAGTGTAAATCCGGCACTTCTCAGGAGCAATGGAAGAGCAGTACGCCTGGTTCTAGGCGTAGGGACAGGTCTGAGATAGAAGATGAGGATGGTGGGCACAGTGAGAGGAGAAGAAAAGGTGGAAAGAGGAGAAAGAAGGATAAGAGCTCAAAGTCACGCTATGAGATGGAAGAAGGAGAAGCTGACATGATGGATGACCATGAAGAACAGGAAGATGAAGATACCAATGTAAATTATGGAGAACAAAGAAATCAGATGAATGATCAAGATGATAATGCAGAAGAACATGCCCAGGATCTTCTTGCAGCAGCTGGCCTTGAAGATTCTGATGCAGAGGATGAACTGGTAAGCATTTATTTTGCCTTATTCTTTTGACTTGCTATTCAATTTCTAACAAAGAACCTTCTTCGTAGTGAAACCTTCCTGCAAAATTAAAATCACTTCATGACAATCTTGCTGTTAGAACCACAGAAAGCGAGGTGCATGTAATTTAAAAGGCATAATACACGTCCTAAAGTTGTCCAAAAATATCTCTTACATACCTTAAGTTTTCAGGTGTTTCATGACACACCTAAACTTGGCAAACTTACACCTATTATCCCATTAAATTTAGTAAAAATAACTTATTACCCCTTAAACTTGATAAATGTGTAACTATTATCACCTTGAAAAATTTTTTAAGTCAAAACTCTTGGTTGCTAACACTTTGTTATTTAGGGGGGTAATATGTGCATTTTTGTTAAGTTCAAAGGGTAATAAGTCATTTTTATTAAATTTAGATGTGTTATAGTCATCAAAAAAGATAAAGTGTGTAAAAGGTATTTTGGACAACTTTAAGGTGTAAAATATATATTATGCTAATTTAAAATGAAATCTTTGAGAATACTTTAATAAATATCCGTTGATTACCATATCTTCAATAATATGCCAGTCTGAATTTATATTTTCCAAGTATCACATAATTCGTGAGCTGTTTATTAGCTTATTGGTAGCAACTTTGTTGACATTAGTGATGCATCACCCTGGCTGATTCTAGCATCGGCGGATTTTCACTTATCATCTCCGAGTGACACATGGATACACTTTGTTTTAGTTTTGGGAAAAAAAGTCTTGTTTTAATCATCAGAGGTGCATTTCTATAACCAGCCAGTGGGATCTAAGGATGATTTATTTTATTTTATTTTATTGGGTGAAGGCTGCACCTTCAGCAAGTAGGAGGCGGCGAGCTTGGTCAGAATCTGATGATGATGAGGTAATGGAGAGGAAATCACAATCTAGTCCAGTTCGAGAAAATTCTACAGAGGTGCAGGAGAGTGATGGAGAAATCAGAGATGACCCCAAGCAACATGGTGATTCTGCTGTTGAAGATGAGGATTGATCTGAAAGACTCAGCTTCACCGCAATTTTTCAAGCACGCTCCCCAGCATCAGGATCCAGCTAAAATGTGAATATTTTGTAAAAGGTAAATGCCTCGTGCATTAAAAAATTAGAAATATCTATTGTTTTCGCATAGAAATAGTAGATATCTATGTTGTAATTATCCAAGTAAATGTCAGTTCAAGGGCAAGCGTTCACGTCTTAATGGCTTATGGTATTGCTAGCCATCCCATCCGGACTCGCAACTCTTTAAGTTTTGGTGGTTATGGAATTCTTTTCCTTTTTCTATAATTATGTATCGTCTGCTTGGAATTCTTCCGTAATTTTGGTGGTCATGGACTTTTTTTTTGCCCTTTTTTTTCAGTAATTTGGGAAGAAGGTAATTCGTGCTCATGTTCAATGAAAACGGAACATGAAAAAAATGGAACAAGGGATTTCTTTTTTCTCCCCTATTTTTCTCTCTGCAATTGTCTGTGGGGTGACTACTGACAGTGGCAGAGTCAGATATTTTTCTTAGGGCAGGTGGGGTGGGTGATGGGTGGGAGAGAGGTTAAAGCTGCACTGTATAGTTGTGCTTCGTCAGACACTGGCTCTACTGATTCAGTGGGAAAGCCTTTTAAGTCAAGTCTCTTGAACGCACTTTTTTTATTTTTCCTTCTCTCTCTGAGGCAGTCAGACCCACGCTCACCTCCACCAGAAGGTTCAGAACATATGCAGAGATTAATGCTCTGTTTTGCCATGGCCTTAGCCAGACCTGACCCTTTCTGGCTTCTTGGCTCCTTCTCCATTGCCTACTTGCCTTTCCTCTCACTATCTTCCCCAACCGATACAACCTTTCTACTATCCATGGTTTTTGATTTGTGCAATTTTAACCGGACTTAAAAGGCCATCAGAAGTTTTCATTGTTTGTAAAGCAATTTGCCCCATCCTTTTTATAAATTAAAGAAATAAGTAAAGGGATTTCTATTTTCTAAAATTCAAAACAGTTGCAAAATAAAATTGAGCAAGAGATAAATCTAATTATGATAAAATGGGATAGTAAAATTCTCTTTCCAAGTATTTTTAAATATTTAAAAATATGAGTTTTGTTTGGATTATATGGACAAATGAATTTTAAGTAGTAAATGTTATAACAAAGAACATTGAAATATTTTAAGTATGGAATACTTTTAAATATTTTTAAATAGTAAATATTACAAGAATAAAAAGGTGAAAAAAAAAAAAGAAGCCCTTTCGCAATAAAAATATATTTATTCTTGTATTTTATTTTTGCGCAAACATGTTTCTATGGTTTAAAAATTAAAGTTGAAATACCAACTAAAAATTAATGAGAAGGTAACTTTTTTTACAATAA
>CANXYI011047355.1:0-17815 GCA_948208565.1 Hura crepitans
TCACACTTTTTCCTTACATTTACCATGCATTTCTAGTTTTAAAGCATTGTCTCAACACATACATATGTGCATTAGTATATGCCATTTATTCTAGGCGATGCATACCCAAATTTCCTATGCATCAAGCCATGCAAACACCATTAGTACATAACAAAGCTCTCGGGTACTTAACCAAAAACATGTTTGTTACTACAATTTCAAGCCCTTAACACTTCAATTCCTCTTTTTTACATAAAAATTAACCTTGAATCTTATCCTAGGCCTTACATGACCACCCTAGGTACTAAATCAATTTCGGGTAGTAAGCAAAATTAGGCACTAAGGCACCATTTCCTCAAACATTACACACACAATTCATGCACATATGGACATCTATCCTTTAATTTTTAGTTTCCATTCATCTAACATAGCACTAAGCTATCCTAGACCAGTATTACAGCCTTCCAAAAAGCCTATAGTATGATGAAAATAAACTCACTTACATATTCACTTTGAAGGTGCCATCTCCACCATGCCTAGGCTGTCAGCTTCAATTCTAGCCCTTATGGTGACTTTCTCCTCCCTTCTTCAAGTCCTTCCTTGTCCAAATTCACCTCAAACACAAAGTACATACATTCCCTTAGATGTTAGGTACCCCAAGGAACTAATTCCAGCCCATAAAAATCAAGAAAACTCAAAGAAAGGCCATAGAAGCTCACCTTTCTCCTTTGCTGGACTAATTTTGACCCCAGGACTTTTGGGGATTTTTAATTTCTTCATGAGAGCTCCTTTTTCCTTCATTCCACTTCTGGAAGTTCATTAACATCCCAAAAGAATTTTTAGAATCTAAAAACTCCAAAAATGCCTCAAGGAAGAAGGAGAAACTCCCCTTCCAAGCTACTGTGGTGTCACTGCCCACTATAGTAAGGGAAGAGTTCCCTTCCTCTTGATTAAGTGGAATTATCCACTTGGAATTCATCCTTGCCAAGGGTGTTAGGCCACCTGGAAAAATTAAAGGTGGGTCTCACGGCCACCTAACATGTCTTGATTTTTTAGTAAATTTTGAAAATTCACCAAAATTCACTCAGACCTTTAAAAATTACATTCTTTATTTTAAAATTCATATTTTAATCCCCTCCACCTACTTATAAATTTTTGTGGCCAAATTCCATCGTTAGGGTAGTTTTTAGACTACCTCGATTTGCATGCCAACTTAAAAAATTACGAGAATTTGCAAATGACCTCCGATTCAAAAATTCTTTCACTAGTGGACTCAATATAATTTTTAAGCTATAGGATCCACTATTTTTGAGTCTATCCAGACACATCCCGGGTTAATCCCAACTCAAAAATTTTTTATTAGACTGATGGGTAGCTTACAGTCTGAAATGAATTATTAGTTTTGCTAAATTTTTAAATTTTGCTCTGTTCATCAAATTGAAGCCCCTCAAAGTTTCATGACCAGTGTCACTACCTCAGTTTGCATGAAAGTGACTCGTTACCTTAGGCACACTTCTTAGACCTAATGGCACTGTTCACAGAGCCTTGGAGCATGGGCGTTACACTATAATTATAATTTTATACTGTCTCAACTGTGGACCTATTGAATTCTTATTTTCTTCATACGCAGTTGTCGTATACCACAGTGATCCTCACTAGGAACATTTCTAAGGTATCCAAACAATAGTTATGAGATGAGAAATTACCAAAAACCTGGAGGCTAGTAAGGTTTTTTGGTGTTTGGAGAAAAAGAAAGAAGAAGAAAATTGTTCTGCGAAAAAAATAATTTTTCCATGGAGAGAGGGTTTTTTTTCATATGTGGTGGCTGATTTTTAAGGCATATTTATAGCCACATGGATACCCTAGGTCAGATATTAATCCCATTAAAACTCGGCCACATTTGAGTTTAAATAGGCTCATCAAATGGGCCATTTAGTCCACCTTGCATAGAGCCTATCTAATAGGCTTATGTACTGGGTTTTTAGCTCATCTTTAGGCAACCAATTGAAGACCTTTTAAGTTCCAATTTAAATAGCTCTAGACCTAATTTAGGTGCCTTTTAAAAATTAAAATTCTTGCCAAAAATCATATACCAATTAAATCCCTAACTGGGCCTTTAAGGTCTTAATGTATATAGCCCTATTTTAGGCCAAATTCATTGAATTAGACTCTATGTCCAATTTAATTCTTCTTTCTTATTTCTGCACATTCTAATGACATCTAATTCCTTTAAATTACTTAATATAATTTAATATATTAAGCCTTATCACAAATTCTTAATGTGTGTTACCCTATGGGCTTCCGAAGCACTTTGGTAATACGTAGTGAATAAGAATCCTACTTCAACTAGGATTCCTTTGATTATATCTTATTAAATCATAATTAACTCCTAATTAATTATTAACTTATGTACAAGTCATTAGAGGCATCTAGCTATGCATCACGACTACCTAAGGATAAAAAATTCAAGTGGTTTGACTTAACCATTCTATACATAATTACTGTGCAAAAAACTCCTTTCACTATTCTTTATCTGATCCAAGTTTGAGTATGGACTTGTGTCAACTCAATGCTTAATTAAGTATGTATAATTAAGCTACGAATATGGTAGTTCTAGTAAAATTATCTTTATTCCAAAAATTCCCCTATGAATCCCATTCACACGTGTACGTCACTTTAGCCAAAGTTTCCCAAATAAAGATCATTACAAGAATAGTGAGATAAACTCCCAACTCTGTAATCTGGGGTAGTGAATCCTCTATTGATAACTACCGTATCTTTAAGTATTTCATGATATACCCAATCTCCTAGCCATGTATACTTCTTGTTCAAAGTAAAAGCAATAAAGCCAAAGTTTATCATTCTATACCTAAGATAGTCAGTGGTCTTAAGTCTAAGGATACTTGCACCATTGTTATAATGAAATGCTTTCACTAACATAGATTAATTATCCATGTGAAGTTCTCATGTTGGGTCTCTAATGAACTAGCTTCCCAAGCAAGCATCCACATGTTAACTCTAAGCATCATCGTATTTATAGCATGTGAGAACTACTACTTGACCTAGTTAAGAAGTATAACATGTGCTAGTCTATCCGTGTTAATAATGTCCCATCTTGTTAATACTATGACTAGGGATACTTTAGGTATTATCACAATTTCATGCAATAGGAATCTCATATCATGAACTCTTTATAATTTCCTCTACACTATGATTAGATACTAAGGACTTTATTACATGGTTTAAGTCATGGCAAGCAAATATATAAGAAATATATATAAGCACCAAGTAATAAAGAAAAATGCATTTTTCATTAATAAATGAACATTTTATATACATATCATACAAGTGCTTTAGGGCATAAAACTAACAACTTGTCCTTAACTTAAATCAAGGTTTTAAGGGTGGTTTTAGTGGGAGATTGAAGAAGGAAGTAAGAAAAATAGAGGGGGAAGAGATGGAGGATGGTGTTAGGTAGAGAAGAAAAGAGGAAGAAGAGAACACTATTGAGATATTAACCAACTAAAAGACTTTGACCATTTTATAGGTCTTTTGGTCAATGGTCAAGATCTCTCTTCTTTCTCATCCAACCATCTTTATTTTTCCATCCTTTATTCAATCCTTTTAATTTTCTTCCTCTCATCTAAAGCACTATTAAACATATCTTATGGTCCTAAATAAACCCTTATAATAAGACTTGAGAGCTTAAAAAAAACTATGCTAAAAAAAACTCAAAAAACTAATAAAATGACACTTTTTAACTTAGCCTGATTTTTTGAGAAAATACTTTTTGATGTCTAAAAATTCCAATTCCAATGCCAATGGACCATTTGAAATATTTAAGTATTAGGTTATATCGATCCTAGTTTCTTAAGCAAAAATGAAATATTTTATGGCTCAAATAAACTAGGTTACTATTCATGAGACACTACCATAAAATCTTTGTTATCATTTTTAACCTTTTAAAAGACTTTGTTTTCACTTTGAATTTAACTAAAATTATATTATGATTAATACTTCTATTTAGTCACATTAGTATGACCCGAGTTTTGGGAAATACTATTCATATCCTGGTAAGTATTATTCGTAATACCAGGATTTTTAGGCATTACATTTCTTTCCCTTTTAAAAAGAATTTTGTCCTAAAAATTAATTGGTTCAAATAGATGTGGATACTACTCTCTCATTTGACTTTCACTTTCCTAGGTTGCTTCCTTGATGTTGTGATGCCTTTATAAAACCTTTACTAATGACACCATTTTATTTTGCAACTCTCTGACTTCTTTTGCTAGAATCCCTACATGTAATGCCCCAAAAATCTTGATACTATTCTTGAGACCTAGGATGCACTGAAGACACCGGATGAAAGTATTAATCATAAGATAATTTTGGGTAAAGTTTGAGATCTATCGGAGATTATTAAGGTAGTAAAAAATGCTAAAAAAGTTTTTACAGCAGTGTCTTGGGAATAGTGACCAAGGCAAAGCTGAACCATAAATTAATTTCAAAGTTGCTTAGAAAATTATCAAAATATACAACTTGATACTTAAAAATTTCAATAAGTCTAATGGCACTAAAATTGGAATTTTTTGATATTAGGAAGTAATTTTGCAAGAAATCGAGCAACATAAAAGTAATGAAATTAATTAGTTTTTTTTTGCATTTTTTAGCACCGATTTCTAGAAGCATTTAAGGGATGATTAAAGAGAATTATTGCAACTAAAATGGCAATTTAATTGGCCTTAGGAAGTGAAGGAAAAATGGGAGAAAGTGAGGGAAAAATGGAATTTAAAAATGATTTTTTTAAAGGGGTACATATAGTCAAACTCATTAGAAAAAGTCAAAATTTTTCCTCTCACTCTTCTCCTTTCTTTCTCGATGCCATAAGCTCCTCCTCCCCGTCCATTTTTTTTCATCATTCTTCCTTTAGAACTAAAATCTCTCCACCAAAATAAAATCTAAGAACCCCCATGCCCTAACACTCATCTAGGAAGTGGAATCATCGAAAAAAGTGCTCGAAAAGTACAATTTTGCTATCTCGTGAATAGTAACCTTCAATTTTTTAGGTAAAAATTTCTGACTTTTACTATTTTTCCTAGATACTAGGGGTGCCCAAGAGTGGAGAAATGGCTTTAGATTAATTTTTAGAGTTATAGTTTATTTATTATAGATTTTTAAAGGTTTGTTAAGTTTATGTTAGGAAATTCTAAACTAAATTATGACAAGGGCAAGGCTAAGGCATAAACTGACCTCTAAGATCCTCTTTGATTGTTTTAATATGTGTAATTAGAATAAGATGTGTGGATTAAATTAGAAAACCTAAATTTCCATATTATGCCTAAATTGCATTAAATGCCTAAATGTGTGTTTGGTTATTTATGTCATGCATTAAATGTATTGTATGGCATGCAATAACCCTATTAATGTGATTTAAGTGATTGGGATGAATTGAAATTTAATGGAAGTGTTAAATATGCTCCAAGTGCCATGAGAAGCTTAATATGTAACATAAAAGGACATAAATAGCTAAATTGAGTAATTAAGGTCATATAAGCATAAATTGTGGTTAATGTACCTAATTAGCATGATTATATATGTATGAAAGAAAGAGAAGGCCTTAGGAATGTAACATGCTCACTATGTGCCTTATGATGGGTGTATGTACATATTATGTGAAAATTACCTTTATATGCATTATGTGAGTATGCATGTGGCATTTGGCATATTAATCATGTTGGCATAATGACATATAGTGTCATAAGTGAGTATAGCCTTTTGGTTTGAGATGTATTATTATGTGTAATAGGCTATGTATGTGTATGTCATGACATAGGATGGTTTAGTGCTTGTCAATTTATTTCCAAGTTAAGTTTCATGATCGAATGAAGGATTTTAAATGCTAAACAAAGACTAAATGTAGTTACATGGGCATAAATAAGAATGACATTAAATGGTTGGATATGTTAAGTGGAAATGAAATACTATGCATATTTAAATGTGTATATGATCCTTGAATGTGATAAATAACTTATTGAACAGGTAATGAGCACGGATTATGGAAAAACTAACCAATAAAGGATAAAAGGCCTAGTGGCTAAAACTACCAACAAGTAATGGGGACCCATAATTTTTAATGCCATAAGGCTTAAATGTGCATGAATATGTTTTAAAATGTGGCTATGTGGTATGTTTGTTAATACATATTAAATAAGCCTAAATGAGCAAGAATGGTCGAATGTCCTACAATGGGAAATATACATGATGCTTTCATGAATTGTGAAAGAATTTATGTATTCATGTTTACTTCTTATATTTGAACATGATTATGATTAAAGTCAACAAAGAAATAAAGTTTAATACCTAAAAGTGTCTCAAACCCGAAATGAACTTAAAAAAAAGAGTTTTTATAAGCACATTATGCCATAAATTGATAATTTAATAAAAATAAAGGCATAAGTAGACCTAAATGGTTTTATGACCTTAATTGAGTATGTATTTGTTAAATACATGCAAGAAATCCATAATTGAGATGGATAATATAGTTGATTGTGATATGGCATAATATGAGTAAAATGGGTATAAATGTTCAAAATTATGTTTTTGAAGAGAATAAATAGTTTTAGCCATTTAATGGATAAAATATGTATATTAAAAGCTATATAAGCTCATTTAATGAGGTGAAACTAAAAATAATGGTTTTTAGCCCATGAGATGCAGCAACCTAGGAAATGGATAGGTTGACCTATTAACTAGGGGATATAGTAGCTGCTAGGGCACTTAGGTGCTTAGATAAGATCTAAAGGTTCACTTTTAGTCTTATCTAAGGATATATGTGTTATGATCTTCAGATCTAAGTGGATACAGCTGTTGGTAAGGTGTTGTAGAGGCCACTGCAAGAGCACATATAGGTGCAGCTGTGTAAGTCTAGATGGAAATTGCATAACTATGTTGGTGCAGTAGCCATTAGGTCTAAAATGTGGGCCACTACACAAGTTATGATTCCATTATCCATAGGTTTAGGGTTATCCCCATGGGCATAATTAAAGAAAATAAGGCAAACAATAAGAAAAAAAACATATTATGCATGATATGGCTTCAAAATGACTAATAAGACCATGTATGATGTTAAAATGGTATAAATTGATGAATTGATGTTTGCTATGTTATTTTGCTATGCATGCATGAGATGGAGTTGCTTGTGTATGGTATATGTCAAATTAATCTTAATTATGGCATATAATCATTTGTATGCTTATTATACAATATATTAGATAGTTATGCATGTAAATGATTAGCATATTAAAAATGGTAATTCAGCATGTATTATTTTGATTACACTGCTAAGCAATTCACTTAGCATGTTATTTGTTTACGACATATAGGTATGAAGATATTTTGATACTCAAAGCCTTAGGACATTAAGATATTTAAAGAGAAGGCTTTACTTTGGTAAAGCTCTTTTATGCAAGACTTGTGATGTATAAGTGGTACTAAAATGTAAATGTAAAAGGGATAAGCCTAACTTGTATCTATTTTGCAACCAAATTGTAACTTAAATGTTCTTTTTGGATTTTAACATTTGTATGTTGTATTAAATTGTGAAATTGCATGCTATGTTGTATGATATCTCTTTTTGAGGTTAAGATATCATATGTTGTGTTTATGTGTAATTGGAGTGATCAGAGGATCACATTGAGATGGTGGAAGTGTGTGAATGAGTTATAGAAGTGTATATTTTTATGCAGATTATTGTTTAATTTGGGATAGTGCTCGATACAGTAGTTATACTATTGAAATTTTGGCACCAGGATTCCCAGTTTTAAATGTGTAACATTTTTTGAAAAAGTTCTTGAAAACCTCTATTTTCACACATAATATTTTTAATAAAGAATTATTTATAATAAGTAAATGGGTAGATGAGATAGATATCTTGATATGCATGCACACCTTATTTATCCTCGACAACCGATCGGTGTCTGAATAGGGTAAAGGGTGTCATACCATTGGTTCTTCCTTATAAGATAAATCTAGCTGTATCTCAACTTCTTTAGCTACTAGCACATGTGAAGGATTTGATCTATGTTTTTGAAGCATCGATATATAGAATACATCATGGATCTATTATAAATTTAGGGGTAAAGCTAATCTGTAGGCTACTAGCCCCACACATTCAATTATCTCGTATGAACCAATAAACCTAGGACTTAACTTGCCCTTTTTGCCAAATCTCAGGACTTACTTCCATGGAGATACTTTAGGAAAAACTTTGTCTCTAACTACATGCTTTATATCTTTCTTCTTTAAGTTAGCATATGACTTTTGTCTATCGTATGTAACTTTTAGCCTATCTATAATAATCTTTACCTTTATCTTCAATATCTTTAATTAGGTTTGGTCCCATCAGTTTGTTTTCACTTAACTCACCCTAACATAGAGAGTTATACACTTTTTTCCATAAAAGCCTCATAAGGAGCCATTCCCAAGCTCACTTGGTGACTATAATTATAAGCAAATTATGTTAAGGAGAGGTATCAATCCTAAGTCCCTTTTAAATCTATGGCACAACTTCTCAGCATGTCTTCTAGCACCTAAATGACCCTTTCAGATTGGCCATCTATCTACAAATGGAAAGCCGTATTAAAGTTGATTCGAGTCCTCTAGGCATTATGGAACTTTTTCTAAAACTTTGATATGAACCTTGGTTCTCGATCATATATAATTGAAGATAGCACTCCATGTAGTCTTACTATCTCATCAATAAACAATTTGCCAACTTTTCTAGAGAATAATCCATTCTCATTGGTATAAAGTGAGCAGACCCAGTCAATCTATCTATAACTACCCATGTCGAATCACACTTACTTCTAGTAATAGGTAGCTTAACAACAAAATCCATAGTGACCCTATCCCATTTCCATTTTGGGTATTGCTATAGGATGAAGCAATCTAGATGGAACTTGATGCTCTGCCTTCATTTGTTAACAAGTAAAGCAACTGGTTACATAGTCTACCACATCTCTCTTCATGCCATGCCACCAATAAGAAGACTTCAGGTCCTAATACATTTTAGTGCTACCAGGATGTATGACATCTGATACATTAAAAGATTCCTAAAGAATCTGCTTCTTCATTTCTTGCACATCTGGTACACATAACTAGCCTTGATAATACAAGCATCCATAACTGTTAAGCTCAAATTCAGTAAGCTCTCCCTTTTAGATCAAACATATGATATTTTTTAACTTATCATCTTATTTTTATGCCTCTTTAACCTATTGCAAAAGAATTGACTTGACTTGCAATTTAGCTAAAAGAGCTCTATCATCCATAAGCTTCATTATGGCATTTATAGCTCTCATAGCTGCCATGAACTTTCTACTCAGAGCATCTGCTACCACATTTGCTTTCCCTGGATGGTAGTCAATAAGGCAATCATAATCCTTAGTTAACTCTATCCATCTTTTTTTTATATTAGATTCAACTCTTTCTAGGTAAGAAGATGCTTCAAATGCTTATGGTTTGTGTATACAAAACACTTCTCCCCATAATGTAAAGACTATGGTTGCCAACTCTAAATCATGAGTTGGATAATTCATCTCATATGGCTTTAATTGATTGAAAGCATAGGCAACTACTTTTCCATCTTACATTAAAACACATCTTAAGCCATTCAAAGGTGCATCACTATAGATAGTAAATCTTTCCCTGACATTAGTTGTGTTAGAATTAGTGCTTCTATCAACATCGCTTTTTAGCTTATCAAAACTCTCTTGACACTTGTCAACCTAAATAAACTAAACATTCTTACACAAAAGACTTTAACAAAGCATCTATAGTATCCAGCCAAACCTATAAAACTTCTAATCTTAGTTATGTTCTTAGGTGCCTTCCATTCTATAACTATTGTTATCTTGCTAGGATCTATTCTAATGCCTTCTATTAATGTTATGTGTCCTAAGAAAGACACTTTATCAAGCAAAAACTAACACTTACTAAACTTGGCATAAAGCTTTTTATCTCTCAAAATCTATAAGACAATCCTAATGTGCTATTCATAATCTTCTCTACTCTTAGAATACAATAGGATGTCATCCATAAACACCACAACAAATTAATCTAGATAAGGTCTTAAGATCCTATTCATCAAATTTAAGAAGGCTACTAGAGCATTGGTAAGCCCAAATGGCATTACCAAAAACTCAGAATGCCTATATTTAGTTTAAAAAGCTGCCTTAGAAACATTTACTTCTTTAACTCTCAACTGAAAATACTATGATCTTAAATCAATTTTAGAGAAAAATCTTGATCCTCTGAGTTGGTCAAATAGGTCATCTATGTGAGGTAATGGATACTTGTTCTTGATTGTCTCTTTTTTAGCTATAAATAAACCACACAAAATATTAAAGATCTATTATTCTTTTTCACAAATAAGACTTATTCTCCTATAGCGATACACTTGATTTTATGAAACCCTTATCAAGCAATTCTTGCAATTGAATCTTTAGTTCTTATAACTCTATAGGTGCCATTCTATATAAAGCTATCAACACTGGTGTCGTTCTAAGCAAAACATTAATTCCGAACTCAAGATCCCATTCTAGTGGTAAATAGGGTAGTTCATATGGAAACACATCAACAAACTATGCCATTATTAGTATCTAACTAGCATCTAGCTCATCTCTTTTGGTGTCAAACACATAGCCTAAATAGGCCTAATAACCTTTCCTTATCATCTATCTAGCCATAACAACTAAAACCATATTAGACGTGAAGTCTTATCTCTCACCCATAATTAGGACTTCTTATTTGTCAATTGTTCAAATAGAAATCCTCTTGTTTATATAATCCACCATCTTATAGTGCTTGGACAAGCAGTCCATGCCAAAGATCAAATTAAGCTTATCGAAGGGCAACTCAATGAGAACTGGAGAAAACACATGTCCTTAAACTATCAAGAGACATTTCTTATAGTCTCTATTAACTACCACATAATGTTCTATAAGATTGCTAACTATAATGTCTATATCTAACTATTTTAACTCTAACCCCTTATCTTGTGCCCTTGTAGTGCACATCTATGAATGAGTAGAACCTAGATCAATTAAAGATAAAACAAGAAGATTAAAGAGGTAGAATGTATTGGCAATCATATATAATGAATCTACGTTTTCCTTTGCCCTGATGGCATACTGAAGAGCAGGCACTCTAGGTTTTACCCTCTTTACTATCTCTAATTTGGGTCTTTGATCTAGCTCTCTTTGGCTTCTAGCAACAAATGATGAAGAAGCCTAAAATAATATAGATGTATTAGGCCTCACTGGACAATCCTTCTAATAGTGGTTTTTAGAACCACACTTATAGCATGCTTCGGGAATGGTTTTTTAACAAACTCTGCCATGCTTTTTGTTATAATGATGGCACCTAAGCACTAGTGCACCCTTAGTTGTAGAGACTGGTACACTAGTTGCCTAAGCCCCATATCTAGACTTTTGAGTCTGCCTTGCCTCTATTGTTGGTTCTACTTAGGCTGATCATTCTTGTATCTCTTCTTAGAATAAGGGTTTGAACTAGTTTTCCCCTGACTATAAGGTCTCTTCTTCTAAAAAAACTCTTTCTTTTCTTTTTAGATCTCTTCTGCTATATTAGCTATTACCACTAAGGCTGTGAAATCCCAAAGCTTCATGAGAGCCACTTAATGTCATAATTAAGGCCCTTCTCAAACCTCTTACACCTTTCTACCTCAGTGGTAACCATCTCCTTAGCATAACGACTTGGCAAAGCCCTTCTTATATTCTGGTATAGAATAATGTCTCTATTTGAGATAAATAATCTCCTATGTTTTCTTGTTGAGGTAGTCTTCTATAATACACTTCTTCTTGAACTCCTCCTAAAAGAAATCCCATGTCTCTATCTCAGCTAGCATATGCTCTATTAAAGCATCCCATCATCTAAATTCCTCCTCTTATAATAAGGATGTTGCATAAATAAAATTCTCTTTAATTATACACTTAAGCTACTGCATAATTCTAACTATCCTTTTAAGCCAATATTTAAACTTGACTAAATCATCTAAGCTTTCACCCAAGAGATCCTCAGCCCTAATCTTTTTAATCCTTTTTAGGTAGGTCTTCTAAAGAGCTTAAGGAGGCTGCTATACTAGCAGAAGTGATAGAACTGTAGCTACAGTAGTGGCTTGTCTCAATAATTCTACCATTTATTGTAAAAAGGTTGGTGAACTTATGCTACTTGAGCTATATGCCCAGTATCACTTAGAGTTTCTATCTCAGCCTTGGTAGCCTCTTGTCCAATTATAGTTGGAGCATGGCTCTCGACTTTCTTATCATCTTGAGGTCTATAGGAAAAAGAATAGATTATAAGCCTTAATAGTGTATAATTATGTGATGCATGTTTTTAGACTCTAGGCAATCGTATATGACCCCTACATACCAAAGAATGCCTAAATCGAAGCTCTGATACCACTAAATATGACACCCCTCATCGGTACAGTCATTGGACCTAAATGAGAAGCGGTACACAAATGATATCCAAAATATGCTTCTTGAAAATCCTATAAATTAAAACCTTTCTCAAATAATTTGAACATAAATAAAACTTTAAAATATGAACTTAATTAAAACCACTTTAGAATTATTAAAAATAATTTGAGAATAATCATGTCAAAAATTCGGTAGCATAACAGTTGTATCGGGACACTATCCCAAAAATGAATTGTAAGTTACAAGTTCAAAAACACTTCTAATATTCAATCAACATAGTTACTTGCAAGTTTAAAAACACTTCTAATATTCAATCAAAATCCATTCACTATAACTAGATCCTCTTGATACATCCCAATATCTCAGCATAGTAATTTCACAAAATAAGCATTCCATATAGTAAAGATAAAGAAATTAAATATCATAGCAATTTATAAATACATATTACAAAAGTAATTAAATTCTGATAATAGTTACAAAATATTTTAAAACTAGTCTAGGCTTAATTCCCTTTATACAACATATGAGTGCCTAACATGATTACATCCCATAATTTATACAAAGGAAATGAAAATACTAAAATATGCCGTATCTTGATCTACTTTATTGAGAGTCTTTAAGCTTTTTATGTACTTTAACCTATGCATCATTAAAACAATGATGCACTAAGCATAATGCTTAGTGGTGTATTCAATATAGCATATTTAAACTAATGCATATGCCTTTATGCATTCAATTAAAACCAATAAGCAAAATTAACTCATGTTATATACAACATGATATAACATCAGTGTCTAGGTATACAAAAACCATAACATATATTATTCATTCATGTACAGTTTATCATGTCAATATACATATGCTCATATTAATTTATCTATTAAAATTTTGTTAAGTTATGTAATACTTGTTAAATTTCCCATATACACAAGACATACTCCTAAAACTAGATAATAGGAATCGTTGACCACAAAGGTTTAATGTTGACCTAAAGGTCTGATACATTGACCTGAAGGTCTAGTATGTTGACTAATAGGTTTGATATCAAATAAAAGCATGTAGATAAAAATAGTTGGCCTGTAGCCCTAAAATAAGTGCCTAGGTGCCTTAGCAGTTGCTACTCTTCTTAGTTGACCGACCAACCTATCCAAGCTAGGTTATCTACTTATGTGGGCCCTTACCATCCTTAATTATGTTTCACTTTGTTAGAATAACTTTTTTTAATAAATTTTATGATTCCTTTTATAAAAAAAATGACAAAAAGGGTAGCAAAAGTCATTTTATCATTTTGTTACCATTTATGCCATATTACCATGCTTAAATGCATAATTAACATCATATCATACATAACAATCTCATCAAATCCCTGTGAACACTTAAAGTATTTACTATCTCATTATAGGTCGTTTGCCTCGACACATAGCATGGCATCATTATGCTAATACATCATTTTTAATTGTGGCCATGATTCTCATCATATAATAACATCATTATCATTAAATCATAATCATATATTACCATAACAAACATAATTGTCATGCACACTTTTCTTTAGTTCACATAAAGCATTAATAGCCTCATTTTCACACATTTTACTCACATAGCACAATATCATCATAACAATAACATAACATAACAATACATCATCACTTAGGTCATTTAACTCCTTCCTCAAGTGAGGAAGTTTTGGCCAAGCAAGTCAACGTACACTATTCATTCCATAATGCCATTTTCTCTTGCCATTCCATTTTTTTTCTTATGTCCTAAACTATATCACCAATTAATTCAATCAACTTACATCATATGCCTTACATAATAATAAAGTGCCATTGAAGACACAATTACATAAACTTATGGAAAAATATCAAATTAACAAATTACATGCACTTTAGTACTTAATTATCACAATTAACACATAACCTACCATTATCCTCAACACACATTAAATCTAAGCTCTAGGTAACTTTCATCCAACATGTGATCTTTCCATCAATATTAAATTTTCACTATACTAACATATTCATAAACTTATTCATAGTAACATATCACCAATAACCATAAGTTTTACCCAATTAACATTACTAAACACATAAAAAATATATATTATCACACTTTAACTCAAATAGACATACAAAATCAATAAGCTACATTGAATACACATAACAAATTGAGTCTTTTGGACGCAAAGGAATCCTTTACACCTTCTCTTTGACCTTAGATTTGCTTGGGGCTTTCTCTACACCACATACAACACATCCATAAACAAAAATTCATATAAAATAAAAAAAACATATCTAAATTCATATTTAACTCTTAAAGTATACTCTTAGGCACTCTTAGAACCTTAAAAAAAATGAGAGAACCAAAGAAAAGTTACCCCTTCAAAATTAGGTCACTATTTACCCTACATCCTAAACTCTAAATTCTCTTGATTAAAGCACTATTTCAAAGGAAAACCACCATAAACTCATTTGTCCTTAACTCAAATTAAGGTTTAAAAGGTGATTTTAGTGGGAGATTGAAGAAGGAAGAAAGAAAAATAGAGGGGGAATAGATGGAGGATGGTGTCGAGTGGATAAGAAAAGAGGAAGAAAAGAACACTATTAAGATGTTGACTAACTAAAAGACTTTGTCCTTTTAATTAGTCTTTTGGTCAATGGTCAAGGTCTCTCTTCTTCTTCATCTAACGATCCCCTTTTTTCCATCTTTTATTCACTATCTTTTTATTTTCTTCCTCTTATCTCAAGTGCCATTAAACACATCTTATGGTTCTAAATAAACTATTATGACATGAATCGAGAGCTTTAAAAAAATTCTACTAAGAAAACTCGAAAACCAATAAAAATGACACTTTCTAACTTAGCCTGATTTTTTAGGAAATACTTCCTAATGTTTAAAATTTCCAATTCGAATGCCAATGGACTATTTAGAATATTTATGTATTAGGTTGTATTAATCCTAGATTTTTTTGAGCAAAAGCAAAATATTTTATACCTTAGTTAAAACTAAGTTACTATTCATAAGACACTGCTGTAAAATCTTTGCTGTCATTTTTAACCTTTTAAATGACTTTATTTTTACTTCAAATTTTACTCAAAATTACATTATGATTAATACTTTCATTTTGTTGTGTTAGTGTGGCTCGAGTCTTGAGAAACACTATTCATATCCCGAGAAGTACTATTCACAATATCAGGATTTTTGTGCATTATAGTGTAAATAAAACTATTATTTTAAAATGATTAAAATTGGTTTCCACTAAACATTAATGGTAAAATTGAAAAAGGATAATAAAGTGAGGACTAAAAGTGATTTTTAGCTATGGAGCTATTTGGGCCATTGGATGGGATTGAAGTGGCAAATATGAGTCATCTATCTAAAAGCTATAAATTGCCTAAAAAATTGCATCAACTTCTTAAAAAAACTAAATGTATGTTTTCTTCCTTGCTTGAGGAGTTATAAAGACTGCATTTGTGAACCTTAAAAATCCATTGCTAGGTTAATCATTATAAATCAAGATCTAAACTTTTCATTGAGAAGATTTCTACTTTTTATTTATGTTCTTTATATTTATTTGTGTTCCTTTGTTAGTTTTATGGAAGATGAAGGAGGAGGAGAAAAAGTAAGGAAGAGGAAAGCAAAGGGGAAGGCATTAATTGAGGCTTAAACGTGTGAGGAATGATTTTGTCAACCTTAGAATAGTATATACAAAGCTAATTTTTTATTATCCTTTGAATTTTATGCACATAATGTGTTAGTTAGGTTTTTTTTTTTTTATTGTAGTTGCTTGAATTATAATGAAATTTTTTGTTATTTATGTGTAATTTGGTATGTTAAGGTGATTAGAATGTGTTATGATTCATACATGTTGATAAGAATAGCATGATTTGAGATTGAAAATCTAAGTTTTTGGCAGTGTTCTTGTGAAGAAAATCATCCATTTTTGTGAGGTTTAAAGGCCTCACAGCTACGACCTATGTAGGTTATAGCTATCTTGTGAAAAGTACATGTGTTCTAAATGAAGTGCTCATTATGGAAATATCATGAGGTTACACATTATGTTAAATTAAGATTGTGTAAAGTCAATGATTGAGAAAAACCAACACTAGTATCAGCGCCTAGTTCATGGATGATTTAAAATCAATGGAAATTGTGATTACGGTTGATATGCATGATATGCGATATTGTGCATTTTTGGTTGATCCCTGTGTTTTGACCTTATTTTTGATTGTCCAAATTTATTTAATGTGAATAAATATGAATTTGAGACATGTTAAAATTAGATATTTTGCTATTCTATGCATTAAAGTGGCTCGAGAACTAAAGAGGAAGTCCTCCTATGCGCATAAAGGGTCTATGCAAATAGGGACGATGGCTATTTTTGATTTTGTGTGCATAATTAGATTAAATTGGTTTTTGAACTATTTAATCTATTGTATGATGAATTAAAATGTAATTTTGACTCAAATTAAATGTGCATAAAAATTATAAATTAAAATATTTGGGGAAAATAATTGAATCGAACTCTACAATTAAAATTATTTTAGATGAATTGGTCACATATGATGTGTTTATTGATTTATAAATATTCTAGACTTAATTTTTCATATAATGATATTAATTAAATATTTCTAAATGGTAAAATTCATTCACATATCAATTTGATTGATAAACTTGCTTGATTGTCAAGATTATCATATTTTTGGTACAGTAAATGGTTCAATTTTGTCACTTTAGTTTTCTATGAGTTTCATGACTTTTAAGGCAAATTTTTTTGATAAAATTGATCATTACATATGTCAATGACTATTGGAACTAATCTAAAGTTTTTTTGGATTGATTTCATAGTTCAAGCTACAAATGATTTTCGATCAACTCGAATTCAATTCTTGTGATCAATTGTTTAGAAATTTTTAATTAAATAAAATTCAACATGATTGGATTTTATATTTTTAGAAATTTATGTCACATATCATCATAAAATTAAATTTAATTAAATCAATTGTTGATTTATTTAGTCAATTTTTGAATTTTTAGTGATAGTTGTAAATACTTATTTTCATCCGGCTTAAATAAATAATAGTGAATTTAAATTTAAGTCATCTTATAAAAAAAATAATTCTCCATTATTATTTACATTAAAAGCAAGGATAAATATTTACAAATCCTCTAATATTAATGCTATAACTATTACTATTATCATCATTGAGTACTTATCATTCATTGCCATTGTTATCGTTATTAGAAAGAGAATATTACTATTGTTGTCATTAGCATTGTCTTAAATGTGTCTAATAAAATAATCCAAGTAATTAAAATATGATTCTTACTATTATTAT
>CANXYI011047378.1:0-14852 GCA_948208565.1 Hura crepitans
TAAAACATTACAATTCTATATATAGACACACAAACCATTTGAATCAAGTCTAAAATATTCAAATTAAAAAAATTTAGACTGTAAATACAATGTTCTCATTATTTACATTGCAAGAATTTAAAAACAATATAAATTGAAACTAAACATTAACTATCTTCTTAAACTTACTGACTTTGATGCAGCTCTCAGTGTCTCCCTTAACTCTACCAACACTAGTACTTGTGAGAGGTAAAAAAAACAATGTAATGAGGATAAAATCTTCAATGGTGCAACCCAACCTAAATGACTTTTACATATAAACATAAATTTATAACATTACACATAATAACAATAATAAAAGAAAGAAAAAGCAAATTTTAAAATTCTAATTTACTTCATTTATAAGCATATTAGTATTATCTCTTCCTACAAACATCTCATACATTAACATTTATAATATGAAGTTAAACCACATCATTTACATGTCATGTCTCATGGTATCTATGTAGCAAACACATAGTCATATTATGCATTCATACCCAACACACGAAAACTATGTTTTTCATCTACATTTATTTTTTTTATATCTTAAGGGTTTCGATCATGCAAGTATTGTTAATAAAAAAGCACACATTATTATAAATAATGCCATTAGTTTATGTTCGACATATAGGACTTAACCAAATTCACTCTTGAACCATCATTTGTAAAATCATTACTGCATCAAAATAATTTCATTTTACTTGCCTATACTTAATAGACAAACATCCTAATACTGGATAATGGGACTTATTAGGCCACAAAGGCCATATTAGACCACAGAGGTCATATTAGACCCGAAAGTCATATCAAACCACAAAGGTTATATCAGACCCATTGGTCATATCAGACCACAAAGGTCATCTAGGATTCTGAAGCTCATATCGGACCCGTAGGTCATATTGAACCATAAAGGTCATAAATCCAGGCCCAAAGGCCATATTAGACCATAGAAGTCATATTGAACTCGTAGATTATATCGGACCATGGAGCTTATAAATCCGAGCCCGAAAGCCATATTAAAACATAGAGGTCATGTATAAGCACCAAAATACCCTAACAGCTGCTAATCTCCCTAATTGACTAGCCAACCTATCTAGATTAGGTTGTCTACATTCATACAAGTATATCTTTTCTTTAATTATATTCAATTAAATTTTTTGTCATTCAAATTACACAAAGCATTATATGTAGTTACCATTATTACATAACAACAAAAAAATAACAAATGCTTTTGCTCAAAAATCCACTAATGTTGCAAGTATCATCTCATACTATCCTCCTTATAATATAGGCCATTCAGCCACAATAGCATTATGGAAATATAATATCACCCAAGGTTTTTCAAGCTACTCAAATTCCCATATGCATATAAATTCCATGCCACTCTTAATCAAAATCTTAAGAATCATGTTCACTTTATAAATAATGTATCATATAAATTCCATAACTACATGCTCAAATGCATGATCACTATGATATGCCTATGCAATTCCTTTTTGAGCTCATGTATGTTAACTAACCTAATGCACAGTACATGGTTCACATATAAAAATTTATCTAACATAAGTTGTAATAAACATCAAGTAAAATATCTTTAATCAAACATCATGTTTCAAGGAGAAAAATAGCAAAACTCACCAATCTTATATAGCCAAACTCAATTAGACATCCTTACTAATACTTGCATTATCAAATAAAGACATTAGCTTATTATTATTCTAGTGTATATTGTTGAATTTAATAAAAAAAGTAAATTAGTAATATATAGATCACCAACCATTTAAGGACAAGAAAAATTTAGCATGAAACATTAGCAAGAAACATGGAAAGATTGGATACATACTTAAACCTTCCTTTTCTTCTCATAAATGCCACCTTTAGCTATGTGCAAGTTACTTAACTTCAAGTAATATCACATACTTGCCAACACATGCATCAAACTTGACATTACAAGGTTATATTACATAGTACAATATAATCAACATTTAGCATTTATCATATTATTTATCTAGCCTCATTTAATAGATAAACACACAAGCATACAATTATATCTACATCATTTTCAGCCCATAAGACCACAATAACAATTATTCCCCTTTTTCTTGATAGTTTTTGGCATACTTACACAAATATAAACCAATTTTACATATACTTCATATTAAATTCATAAGGCAACTTTCAATTATAATTACACAATTATTTTATTTCAATCATGCAATTACATTACCAATTTTCTAATTAAATACTTTAAGTTCCCTATCAAATGAACTTCCACATATTCATTATACTCATAATTCAATTTACAAGCCATGTCATATATTTATAACACAATATACCTCATAATTATACATAAGCATAATTAGCAGACACGTTAAATCTTAAAATTCTTAAATACACATACATACACACACTTACTTTTTCTAACTATCAAATTGTAGTATTATAGTTTGCAAAAAATCAGTAAATATTTGATTGCATAAGTTGTTGTTTAATAGCAACTGAATTATATTGCTTAGGTAGCAAAATGTTAATATTTGTTTTACATGATTTTAGCTACATATAGAAATTTTATGGATCAAATTTGACCTAAAAAAATATAAGTAGACATATAGCTATCTCTCACAAACTTTTGCTACATTTTAATAGCAAAATGCCATGCATTTCGAGCAAAAATAAGCTACTTTGTAGCAAGTGCAATAGATGTGAACTCTTAACTATTCTACTTCTTATACATAAAGTATATCTAAATAAATATGGAAGTGCATTAACCTCAAAAATCCCAACATTAGCAGCCTTTACTTTCTTCAATTCTTTAGCAAAAAAACCTTTAATTTCCATCTGTTACATAGATAACAACACCCTGCCTTTCTTAGCAGATAGCAGCTCTGCAACACTAGGTTTAAATGCAATTTATCATCCTAAAATTGTCTTCCTTAATTTGGAAAGGCTACATTCCAATGGCAAAAAAAAATATGTGATTCCTCTTGCTGGTGCCAAGACATTAATTGGTTGAAGTTTGATGTAGCAAACGAAATAGCATTAGCCTCCTCCTCTCGATCATTCTTTTGCAAAACTTTTGGATTCCCAAAGTTGCATTAGCTTGTTATTTTCACCTATATTCCTTGATATTTCTCCAACGTGTTATTCGAACTCTTTTATTTATGTGCTAACACCAGTTGATTCCTCTACCAATATACATTATTCCAGACCTTTTTCCTCTTATATCTGACCTTCAATCACCCCCTTATTCTAGCTATAATTGCTATCAAGATTTCTTTATTTTGTCAACCTCAAATATATAAAAAGATCATCGATTTCTTGAACATTCAAAGTAAATCACATTTGACCTCGGCTAGTTTAATGTTAGCAACATCAAACTCTACAAAATTTTAGCCCCTTCTATTGCTATAATTTTCTTCAAATCCGAAAGAATTAAGTTTAAATCCCCTAATTGATTGTAGGTTCTATCTTTAACAAGCGGTTAATTAAAGTACCTAACATGGCTTGCTGTAAATGCAACCCATTTGATAAAACCAATTGAGATTAATTACTTTACTGTGGCTATATGGCTTGTACCAATTTTAACTCCATTACCTATAGTGTTAGCTTTAATTACCTAGCAAAATCAAGTCTCCTACTAGTGACAGTAGCCAATAGAGGAAAATTTTCCTCAATTGCTCATTTAAGTTTACTGCTTGATTCAACCTAAGTCCTCTAAATTAAAAAGGTTTCATTGATTCTTACCTGAATTCTCCAAAAACTTGATTCTTCCTTTGTCATGTTTGCCCTTTGATTAAATCCCTTGATTTCTCCTTCAATTTCCTCCTTCTTCTTGTTCAATTCACTATATTAGAAATAAACATAAAGTCTCCAAAGATTAATCACATGAAATCTCGATTCCTGTAACCTATGTTTTTTATGATTCCTTTCCTCTATTCTCTATCATTTTTGCCTCACTTTCTTTCTTTGTTCTCTTTTTTTTTCAATCAACACTATGCCACCAAGATAAAACAAAATAAGTTCTTTCATTTAAATGGCAAATTACCACTTGCTCCCTCACTTTCTTTAATCACTATATTAAAGTCCTAAAATTTCCCATCCATAGTACTTAAATTTGATTTCTCAAGAATCAATTCCTTCCCTTTTTCAACCCGTGGTTCATACTCGTTCCCCTTGAACCAAAAGAAAGGACTAAAGACATAAAGCTCCTCTTCCTTCTATAATTTTATTGATAATGAAGAACAAAACATCTAAGAGAACTTCAGTTTCATGGTCAAAAATCAAAGAAAATTTTAGAACTCTTTCTTTTTCTTTCTTATTATATAACTTTTGGGTGGATTCAAGCAAAAATGCTAAATTTTTTAGCTTCAGACTAAATTACTTTTCATTTTAAAATGTCGTAAAAACTTCACCTTTGATTTTAACCCATTTAATGATTTCATTTTCATTTCAAACTTTACCCATGATCATTTTATAAATAATACCATCATCCAATTGAATTAGGATAACTCAGGTCTTGAGAAATATTATTCAAATTCTGAGAAGTACTATTCATAACTTTGAAATTTTCGAGTGTTATAATTTTAGTCTTTATTGCCATAAATAAATTTTTGACAATTATTTTTGGGGCATTACACTATTAATGATAAGTGAGAACATATGCGTGATTAATTAGCAAGTCTTTTGCAATATTTTTTTTTAGATGTTGGAATCGTGAAAATCTTAGCTTGCATTAGTTTGTTTCATTTAATCTCAATTTGTATATAATTTGGACAAATAACATTTTCCAATTAAAAATAGGTTATGGTTGAATTGACCCAAGGTGAGTATTAGAATTTATTGAAAAAAATTATATGTGAGAATTTAAAAGGTGTGTATTCAATTAAGATTTTAATATACTTTTTTTAAATGACTTTTAATTATAAATTTTTAAAAATTTTGATAAATTTTTAAATTATAAATGACTTTAATAGACCTTTTATAAAAGTATGAATAATTTGAACGACTTTTATATATTTAGATTGTTTTGATAAAATTTTTATTTTTATTACTCAAATTTACTAATATTTTATACATTTATTTTTATTGCTCAAATTACTATTTTATAGTTAATTTTAAAGTAATCCAATTAGGTATCAAAATTAAGATATTGAAAAATCAAAGAAAAATATGAATATAATTTGAATTTCAATTTTATTCCTACTTATCAATTAAAGATAACTTCAAAATAGCATATAAAGTTTGAGTCAATTTTTAATTAAAACTATATCATTTTAAGGTTAACAATTGGATCACTAAAGTTTATATAGCCTTTCAATTAAACTCCTTTACCTATTTTTCTACTAAAATTGATGAAAATTTCAATTTTTATTAGAAATTATTTTTTAATTTCTATTTAGTAATTAGTGTAATTAAAGATCAATAATAAATTTTTATGATTGTTATTAAATAAATTGAATAATTTTCTTTCCATTTATTTATATATAGCTAATATTTAATTATATAATAAAAGAAATATTTAATTTTATCTGCATATAATAGAAAAAATATACAACACCTATTTTTTAATTTTATTTAATAATTAGTGTAATTAGAGATTTATAGTAAATTTTTCTCATTTTTATTAATTAAAAGTTGAGTAATTTTTTTTAAATTTTCTCATATAACTATTTTTAAGTATTTAATAAAATAAATATTTAATTTTATAAGAAGATAATCAATAAATAAAAATACAATATTTATTTTTTAATTTAATTGAGTATTTTTTTTAGATTAATTTATTAAAATTTTGATTATGTGGATCAAAATATAAATAATATGTTATTTTTATATTTTAATGAATTCAGTTTTTTTTAAATGACAATTTTTTTTTAAGTTTTATATATTTTTCATTTAATCGAATTTAATTTATCACCTAATAATATCAATTTTAAAAGCAACAGTAAAATCAATTTTAAAAATGATTATAAATAATAATTTTAAACTTTTAGCATTGTTCTTCTTTTTTTCTTTCTATAAAAAATCAATAAATGAAAGTTTATACGTTGAATGAAAGACAAATGTGATATTTAATATAAAAATTTTTAACTAAAAAATTTTTAAAATTCATAAAAGTTATTATATTTCAAATATAAAGTCAAAATTAAATATATGTAAATTTTTTAAACTTTAAGAAGTTGTAATTAAGTATGTTACAACTTTTACAAACTTTTAAAAATTTAAAAATCTTGATTGAATGCTTCTAAATTTTTAAAATATTTTAAAAATTTTAATTAAATACACTCTAACTTTTTCAAAAGTTTTAAAAAATTATGATTAAATACACTCTCGTAAATATTTTAAATTATTATTTTTTTAGAATAAAAGTGCATGTTAATGGGAATTAAACAACTATCTCAATATATAAAGGAGAGGCATCTAAATAAATTTTACAAGACTTTATAATTTGAAATAATTAATTATTTTTTATTAATTTGTCATTTTATTAATTTTTATTAATAATTAATAATTAAATCATAATTTTAAATATTATTTTAATATTATAATTATATATATAGTGGATATTTAAAAAATAATATAATAGTAGTTTAATGACTCGAAACTTTTAATATAAGTAGACAATTAAAAATGACTCATCTATAAATATATAATATAATAATTATGTATTGTATCATAATTTACTTTTTAATCTCTATGGCAATTCATGTACGTTTTAAATTTATCTAAATGAAAACGTCATTGTTCTACAAAGAATAATTATTATCATCATCAATTTTGTTAATAAATTATATTGTATTATTGATTTATTATGTTATATTTTAATTATATGCTATAAAATTATTTGATTGATGGAAGAAAAATAAATAGGCAAAAATTATTTTTATATAATAGCTTTTTTTAATGAATTTACTCAATTATAACAAAACAAAATTAAATTTCATTAATAGTAAAAAAAAATATCTTGATTCAATATTTCGGTGCTTGGATGCGCACTCCATACTTATTGTTGAATTAAAATATATGATCATCCACTAATAAGTTCGCACTGCACACCGAAGAACCAAATTAACACTTAAAAAAAAGATTTTACCTATAAGTTAAAAAATTTATTCATAATAAATATATATAATAAAATTTATTATTATAATATATATATTACGCGTACTAATTATACAACTACTGTATAAATTATAGTAATGTAATAAAAAAAATACTCAAAATTCCAAAATTCTATGGGCAATCAAATGTGATTGAGTATAGGAAATCGCAAGCATCCTTTCCCAACACAAACCCCAAGTGATTCTCCGTCTTCCTGTTATCGCCAACTGAACTCTCTGCAAAACTCTAATTGCTATTATTCGGACTAAAACGCTGAGATTTGTCCTCAAGTCTCAATGGCCTTTCATTATTCCTTCTCTTTTCGCAACTGGATATTTAGCGATTGATACACTCCCCATGGATAATCGTCGAAGTTGGCGCGCCGTTCCCAGGGTCCGTCAGGTCGGATTCTTCGCTCCTAATGAGGCACCCCCGCCAAATCGGACTCAGTCTGGCCCTCCTGATTCTAACTCTCCGCCACTTTCTAATTTCCCGACGAGTAATTCGTTATCTCCTGTCATGATTCCTCCGCCACGTCATCTTTCTGATAATCTTGCTCACCGCGCTGCCTCGCCTCTTCCTGTCCCTGAACCATCGGCCTTCCGTAGACCTATCCCCAGAGGAGACCACGTTGCGGTGGTAGGAAGCTATGATCTAACTGAATCTCTGCTGGGCACATCGCCGCCCCTCGTCTCGCCTTCAAGAAGAATTGGTGATGGAGAATTCTCTGAGGATTCCTCCCCTGGTTGGTTTCGCAGGAGCCATTCTGCTAAATTTGCTTCGAGTTTCCCTGGCGGTGGCTTTGATTTGACAGATTTGACATCCCTAAGGTCATCGGAGAATCTGGATGTTGAAGTGAAAAAGCCTGCTGGACTGTCTGGTATTGAAGTTTTCAAGTGAACATAATTGTTATTGCAATGGGTTTTATGCTCTTTGAGTCTATAAAGAATGCTTAGGAAACTGGTGATTCTATTTGATAAATATAAGTTGACTTTCTAAGGTCTAGTTTTGGCATAGTAACGGCGTTGTTTAAATCTTCTCATTCTTGGTTCGATAGCTTTATTAACACCTCAGAGTGAAAGCTTGTTAAAGTGTGTTTTTTTTTTAACTCCTCTTCTCATGGATTTTGATTTTTGGGCTATATTTTTGCGGAAGTTGGACATTTTTTGTATTTATATGGTAGAACAATGGAAATTGCAACGTGAATATTAAAGTGATAAATATTCTGTTTTTCTTCCATATTTTGCTGCTTGCTTAATCAGTAACGATCTTGCAGAGAAAGACAGAGAGGATGGTGCAGAATTGCAAAATAATATGCCAGCAAATTCAAAGCCTCTTAAAGCAAAAACAACGAAAGCTGAAAGACGTGCCTTGCAGGAGTCCCAAAGAGCTGCTAAAGCTGCTGCAAAAGGTTTGGGTGATCTTTGCTTGATTCTAAAATTTGGGAAAAATCCATCTGTCATTAATATCAGTATATTGGAATCAATCTGAAATAAGTCAGGTACTGATTACCTGCCTAACGAATTCAGAGTCGTACTATCCCTTCTCCCCCACCAAATAATGTTGGATTAAATTAGCATCACTTTCTGTGTAGCCATTTTAAGTACTTGGCTCCATTTCTCAAGATGATATAATGAGAGATAAGGATGTAACTCATAGAATCAAAGTAGGATGGTTGAAATGGAGAAATGCTGCAAGTATTTTATGTGACAAAAATATATTTAATAAAGTTAAGGAAAAGTTTTTTAAAACAACAGTGAGACCAGCTATGTTATATGGGAGTGAGGGTTGGGCAACAAAAGCACAACATATAAATAAGTTAAATGTGGTAGAAATGCGGATGCTAAAGTGGATGAATAGATATACAAGATTGGATAAGATTAGAAATGTTGCATTCGACAAAAGGTGCATGTAGCACATATTGAAGATAAAATAGTTTGGTCATGTGCTACAGAAAATGTGAGAGTTTGGTACTAAAAAAGAGAGTGGAAGAGGTAGGTTTAAGATCACTTGGAAAGACATAGTTTTCAAGGACTTTCAAGTACTAGGGATTGAGACAAATCTTGCTTTGGACAGAGAGATATGGAGACAAAAAATTCATATAGCCGACTCCATTGAGTACATAATTAAGGCCATGTAGTATGGAATTAAGGCTTAGTTGTTAGTAGTAGATTGGAATATTTCTACTCTACTTGACATATGATTTTTTTTAGATTAACTATTTTTGCTGGACTTTTTCCTCTTGCTCTCTCATTGTCTCTTTTTACCAAGAATGTTTTAGGCCTTGACCTATCAAGGATTACAAAGTTAAAATCCCAATCTTATAGATATCCATACTGCCTTGGGGTATGCAATTTGCTTTCTTATTGCTTGGCCAAGATTTTTCAAGTCTGTTTAATACTTTGGCAATACAATTTATGCAATAATTTTTCAAATTTCAAGTTCTTAGCTTATAGTGGTTGCAGCTGCAGGAGAAGATACTGCTAAACATGCAACTGTTTCTGAGGGTAAACCTATGAAGCAGCAGCAGCAGCCACCACAGAAAAAAGATGTTCCTCCAGCTGCACCATCAGTTGCAGGTCCTGACAGGAAAGGAATTGACCATCCGCTTGAGAAAGAGAGGAAGAAAGAAGTCCTTCCGCCACGCATGCAATTTGATGACAAAAGTCGGGTGGAAAAAGCTAAAAGGCGTGCAGTGGTGAATCAAACTGAAGCTAGGAATAGGGTTGAGTTATTTCGGCATTTACCTCAGTATGAACATGGGACTCAACTTCCTGATCTTGAGTCAAAATTTTTTCAACTTCATCCATTACATCCTTCTGTTTACAAGGTAGTGCTTCAATTCAGTGATTGGTTATATCCAAAAATCTATCAAGCTTTCTAATGTTTTAACCCAATTTATTACTTCCAGATATGAGTGTTAGATTTATCATTTGTGGTCATCGTTGTGTGGACAAGCATCTGAGCAAACTTAGCACGCTTATCATGGTTACAAACAGTACAAATAAATTAATTAGCCTGTTAAAGTGATTTGACAAGCATAGGTGCTCATTTTTTTTAATTCGTTTTTAACAAAGCTAATATTCTTGTTGTTATACCAGTTCTGTTTATGATCACTGTCAAAATTTTAAATGGGTATCATCTATGTTATGTGGACTCTGAACATATTGGAGATACGTGTTTAGCAGGTTCCAACATAAACATTGCTCTCCAAGTAGTTATTTGCTGAAACTCATTATTGGATGTTGCACCATCTTATCCTATTGGGTGAGGGGATTTTGGGTAGTCTTTGCTTGTATAATTGTGCATGTTTGCAATTTTTTCAGGTTGGGTTACAATATTTGGCAGGCGATATCTTTGGAGGTAATGCTCGTTGTATTGCAATGCTCCAAGCATTTAAGGAAGTCATCAGAGACTACTCCACACCACCAGAAAAATCTCTTACTAGGGATTTGACCACAAGAATTGGTTCTTTTGTTTCCTTTTTGATTGAATGCCGACCACTTTCTATGAGTATGGGAAATGCTATTAGGTTTCTGAAGAGCCGCATTGCAAAGTTGCCTTTAACTCTCTCTGAGTCGGAAGCAAAAGCATCCCTCTGTTCAGATATCAATCGTTTCATAAATGAAAAGATTGTGCTTGCTGACAAGGTGATTGTTAGACATGCCGCATCTAAGGTCAAGAATGGGGATATTCTTCTTACATATGGATCATCATGTGTTGTTGAGATGATTCTTTTGTATGCCCATGAACTTGGAAGACAGTTCCGGGTAGTTATAGTGGACTCACGTCCTAAACTAGAAGGGCAAGCTTTACTTCGGCGGCTGGTGGCGAAGGGACTGAGCTGTACATATACTCACATAAATGCTGTTTCTTATATTATGCATGAAGTCACTAAAGTTTTTCTTGGGGCTTCCTCAGTATTATCTAATGGAACTGTATATTCAAGGGTTGGTACAGCATGTGTTGCTATGGTCGCCCACTCATTTCAAGTTCCTGTCTTGATATGCTGTGAAGCATATAAATTTCACGAAAGAGTTCAACTTGATTCAATCTGCTCAAATGAACTAGGTAGTCTATATGTGTATATGTGTTGATATATGTATATATAGAGCTTTCTCCATTCTTAACATCATTAATTATCTTGGAAGTGACTATGATAATGATTCTTTAATTCGGTTGCAGATGACCCAGATGCTATTGCAAAGATTCCTGGAAGAAAGGATGTAAATTACCTTGGTAACCTGGCCAATAAGGAAAATCTTCAGCTGTTGAATTTGATGTAAGCCCTGAGATAATCAATGATTTTTGGAAAAAAAAAAAAATGAAGGAAAAGTAAAAGATTGATGATCTTTTCTTATAAGTGGCACTAAGTTAACTTATATGGATATTATGTTTTAACAGGTATGATGCCACTCCTTCAGAATATATCTCTATGATCGTCACTGATTATGGCATGGTATGTTGTAAACCGCCCTTTTATAGGTCCTACCTTCAGTAGATTTTCATTTAATCATAGTACAACCAGAAACTATAAATCTTCAGAAAATTGTTGCTTGATCTTAGTATGACAAACATTATGAATCATACCTTCAAAGCCCTGTATTTGTCATAACATGACTGAAAAATACGAGTTTGTATGAAGGGATTGATGTGGTACATATGAAAGTTGCAATATCTCTATGTTTGTAGCCTGCAAGTTGTTTGGTTTGCACAAAGGCGTTAAGAATCTTGATTTTCTATTATTGAGGTTAGAACATACCAAGATATTAAAAAGCAGAACCCGTGGCATCAATCAACAGATCATTTGTGTGTAATGCTAGCCTTCTTTTCCGCCTTTTTCTCTATTTTGAACTTCAAGATTCGTGCATTATACAGTTAGCATTCAACCTGCAATACTTGAAGAAATTAATAATTGCATGAGCATGTACATATACTCTGCCCTGTGCTTTACCCCGTCATCCCTCCAAATTTGATTTTCCCATTTCAGCATTCGAAATCTTTTTCTCCCTCCTCAGATTCATGTTTATTCTTGATCAGTTACATTATTGTTCTTGGCGCTCAAAATTTGATCTTTAAGTTTATTATTGTTATTATTGCTATTATGATTATGTTTATTGGTGCATTGTAGATCCCACCTACAAGTGTGCCTGTTATTGTGCGCGAGTATCGAAGAGAACACTTGTGGATATAGTTCAATACAGAAGTCAGTATTTGGGCAAATAAAGGCCTTCATGCTCAATTAAATGCAAGTGATGGGTCCAGGGATTTAGAGCATGAAATAATAAATAAGTTGTAGAAGTTTTGCAGCACGCAGATGTGAACTTCTCTGGATAATTCTTTGTATCAATCATGATTTTTTATGCCATAGCAAATGTAAATTGTATTTATTATCATAGTAAATGGAAAAGAATTTTGATTTAGATGAGCGGTATCCCGAAAGTGTTTCCATTTCGTGTTGGAGATTTTTCGCTTAGTTTTTTTTAACATTTTATTTTTCTATTCAGTTTGGAGATGCATATGGAATGATTATTTGATAGTCGAGCAAGTGAATTGCCTGTGATATTCCTTGCCATAGTTGAATATGTGTAGAACATATTTTCAACTTATGGAAAAGTTGCCTGCAAAGCAGTCTGCATTAAAAAGGATTAGTTAAATTACAAACTTTGCGACTTGTTCAGCAGTCCCATGTAATGAGATCTCCTCGCATTCGTGCTTACATCATAATATTAGATTAATCAGTTAGCACCTTTTGTTAGGATTCTCAGAATTCTGAACTGTACATAGAATATAAGATGTACTGATACAACACTTCCCCTAGGTGGAGCATACAACCTACATTCTAGCAGCAATTGCGGTTCTTTCCAATCACTAATTATTACCTCAATCTTTAATTCTCTGTCATTGCTTTTGTTTCTTGTCAGAACCAGCAGTGTTGTTATCTTCTGAAGAAGCAATTGCCAGCTCCATTAATCTTTCATAGTCTATCTCTGTGGACTTGTACTTCAACCTGATTCCTCCTTGAGTCCAGGACCTAATACAAAGAATAGCTTGTGCACTATTGTGTGGCATACAAAACCGTTGCTTTTCTATCTCATCACCTTTACTACAGAAGAGTTCTTCAGGTGCCACTGAGGTAGGCTGCACTGCCAAAAAATCCCTAGCCATCACAGAAAGTCGAGGATAACGTGTGCTGTTAACCTTCCACCATTCAAGAACATCAGTTGGCATTGGAGCAGGCAGCTCCGTTAAATACTGGGTAAGCTCATCAGTTGCATTGCTCATGCTTGCTCTCCGTTTTTTCCTAGCAATTTCCTCTGCAAAGGAAACACCACCTCCATCTTCAATCTCTTGATTACCATACCCACCAGTGACGGATGAAAAATGGCCGGAAGAGTAATTTCTCATGAAATGGTTTCTGGCTTCATCTAGATAATTTCCAGTACTAAGACTCTCAGGGATGAGCTCACTTTTTATTCGGGGATCAAGAATTGCAGTCATGTAGGTGAATATATTGCAAACCTGATTGTTGTAATTCCTAGCCTTCTTGGCCATTTCTTCTGCAGCATTTTTAAGCCAATCAGGATTGTGACGGGACTCTCTGCATATGGTAATCATGTCAGATATATGATCCATAAAGAAGAGAACCAATCCAATGGTGAGTAACTTGTTAGTGCATATGTCATTGGTAGTTTTGTAGAAATGCTCCAAATATCCATGTACAATGGAAACTGCATTCTTTTCTGCAGAGCTCAACACCATCCTGCCACCTAATGTCTCTTCATACTTCCTCATAACACCATCCAATGACTTACCAGCCTGCTTTGCAAACAAATTCCCAGTTCAGAATCCATTACTAAATAAGTGGAGGCATTTAGTGTGGGTTGTGTGTGAGTGGGAGCTCAAATAATTCCTAATGTCGTATGCCAGAGATCTCAGATGAAAGAAAAAGTACCTTGCGTACAAGATCAAGCATTTGGTAGTTGCCACTCCATCGTGCTGAAGTCTCCAGTGGAAATTTCCAACTGCCTTCTTGACAAGCTGTTGTATATTGAATAAAATCTTCTGCCATCTCCATTGAGGAATTTAACTCTAGTACAAACTCCCTGATCTTGGAAATAACTGGTTTTGTGGTTCTTAATCCATCCTCTATTATAAAATTCAAAGCACGAGCAGCACAAGGAATATAACAGAATGGCCCCACTTTCTGACCATCCAAATCCTCTTTCAAGGTGTGGCAAGCATGAATGGCATTCTGACTGTTATCATGGGTGCATGAAAGGACTCTACCCTCGATATTGTAGAACTTTAGAACCATTGTTAGACAATGGTGTATCTCAGAACCCCCACATGGATACGGTATATGACATATGTCAAGAAGCACCTTTTGAAATGACCAGTTTTCATCAATCCATTGACATGTGACACTCATATAAAAGATTTGCTCATATGAAGTCCAGAAATCCAAAACGATTGAAACCTTCGAAGAAACATGTTCCAAAGAAGTTTTTACCTCTTCCTGCATGCTCCTGAATACTTCACGAAATACTGCTTTATACTTGTCAGCTGACCACAGTTGTATTGATGGGTTAAGAAATTTAAACGAGTTTGCCAACCACTTTTCCTCCAAGGTTGAAGGAGGAAGAGAAGCTAAGGTAAGCCACTTAATGAGCAACCAATTCAGATGATCATAATCCACCTGTGCTTTCCCCTGCGGCTGAGCTTTCTTGATC